>CM064525.1:13887450-13947450 GCA_032716605.1 Paralithodes platypus
ATTATATTCTGGGGGTTGCAGATAGAATTAACTGTCGTGACTATGGTAGAGTTAACATTGCATAAGATGGTTTGACGTTAGTTGTTGAGTGAGGTGAAGAATGTGTGCTCTGAATGTGGTCTGCGAACAAGGTCGCTAGAAAGTATGTTGTCGTGGAATAGTTGGATGTTCTTTGTGATGTGATTTATTGAGATATACAATACTGACACACACACACACACACACACACACACACACACACACCTGTGGTTCCTGTGGTTGTAGTTGAGGGCTGTCAGTTAGCGCCCCGTGGTCCACGCCGTTGCGGCGGCGCCGCCACTACCCTCCTCTGTGCCAGCTGGTCAAGAATGTTGTTGCTGGCAGCACGGAGGTAGTAGTGGGGTAGGATTGGTTGGTCTGGCAGTGATGACAGGAAATCATCCAAGTCCTTTTTGAATTTTTCAACGGTTGGGTAGTTTTGGTTTCTTATTTCTTTTGGCAGTGCATTGTAGAGCTTCGGACCCCGTGTAGCGAAGGCATTTTCTTTAAGTGTCTTAACTCTTGTCAGTGCTCTTGAGTTAATTGACCTGATAATACACATACGGCCCAGTCGTTGGTTTTCTTTTATCTCTATCAACTCCTTTTCTTCCTCTCCCAGCAGGTTTGGGGCTAAGTTGTTGAGAATTTTCCAGGTATAAATGATCAAGTATCTTTCTCGGCGTCGTTCTAGAGAGTACAAGTTTAGAGACTTAAGTCTTTGCCAGTAGTCTTCCTCCTTCACAGACACTATTTTACTAGTGAAGGAGCGCTGGATGCCTTCCAATGCTTGTTTCTCTCGTGACTTCCAGGGATTCCATAACTGGCAACAATATTCCAAGAGTGGTATTACCAAGGCCTTATACAGGGTTAACATAGGTTCGCTTTCACGAGTTCTGAAAGTACGCAATACCCAGCCAACCTGGGCTCGTGTCTTTTGTACTACTGTTAGGATATGGGTAGTGAAGGTGGCATCATCACTGATTGTTACCCCTAGGTCTAGCACTTTGTTGTTGCACTTTATTCTTTGGCCATCATGTGCCGAATAGTGGACTTCTTCTATTTTGTTTGTACCATATCTAACCAGTTCAAATTTGTTATTATTGAAAGACATATTATTTGTTTCGGCCCATGTATATAGCTTGGTAAGGTCAGATTTTAATTTGTCCACATCTGCCATTGATTTAGTTTCTTTCATTACTCTGGTATCATCGGCAAAAGACGAGACTTTTGAGTAGAGTGTACCTTGGTCAATGTCGGATATGAGTATGAGGAACAGCAGTGGCCCCAGTACAGAACCTTGAGGGACACCACTGTAGACATTTGAGTCATGAGAAATGACACCACCCACAGCAACACATTGCTTTCTCTCGTTCAGGAAGTTATGGATACACACACACACACACACACACACACACACACACACAGAAAAATGTGTGTGTACATACGTGTGTATTTGTTTGTACATAGTTATGTAAGTAATGTTCTAAATGTTCATATTGCATAAATCTACTCTGTGGTGACATGTCAAATTCTTTCACCTTTGGAACTGCATTACTGAAAGCCCAATTCCTTTGTCGTGATCTACCTCTAGCCCCTTTGAGTACCGGTGCCGGTCTTTTAACTTTATTGTGGATATTATTCGACAATTTTATGCAATTTATTAAGGGGAGATATCGACTTGAGGTATTCTGGACCCCTTTCTCCCTCATGTTTAGCCCCATTGCTTTTGAGATTTTAAGACAGTCGCCCCATTAGTTTGGCGATTTTAAGAACTTTCGCCCCATTTCCGTCAATTTTAAGACCTTTCGTGCAATTTAGGTGTCGATTTTATCCTGGCGAGCGATAGCGAGCCTGTAATTTAAGAGGAATCGGCTTTCAGCCGGGACATTTTTCTACCGAAAAATGTACAAATGTATCTTGAAAGGGGCTCAAGGGGGTGTAATCTTAAGCTTGGTGGATATCTAGAGACCAAACTAAAAACCTCCCCTTAACGGCGTCAGCAATTAACAGGCTTTGAACTGTTTCGCTTAAAACTTTTTAGTATTTCCGATCTTTATTTATTGTGGTTATTATTGTGGTTATTATTGTGGTTATTACTGTGGTTATTATTGTGGTTACTATTGTGGTTACTATTGTGGTTATTATTGTGGTTATTATTGTGGTTATTATTGTGGTTATTATTGTGGTTATTATTGTGGTTATTATTGTGGTTATTATTGTGGTTATTATTGTAGTTATTATTGGTTATTATTGTGGTTATTATTGTGGTTATTATTGTGGTTATTATTGTGGTTATTATTGTAGTTATTATTGGTTATTATTGTGGTTATTATTGGTTATTATTGTGGTTATTATTGTGGTTATTATTGTGGTTATTATTGTGGTTATTATTGTGGTTATTATTGGTTATTATTGTGGTTATTATTGTGGTTATTATTGTGGTTATTATTGTGGTTATTATTGTGGTTATTATTGTGGTTATTATTGTGGTTATTACTCGACGATGTTATTCAGTTTATTAAGGTCCTCCAGTAATTAACGGGATTTGAACTATCTCACTTAACCCTTTTGACTAACTCAGGTCCTTTTTAAACTGCGCTAAAGCGGTACAGTAGGGGCTAGTTAACCCTTTCTGTACCGGCGACGTCTTTGTTATATGATATCAGTTACATTTAGACGAATTTATGAAGCTTAGGAAGGATATATGGTAGCTAAAAGGATTAATTGAGATAGTTTGCAGCCATTTAATTTGGTAGACGTCCTTCCTAAGCTGAATAAAATCGTCTAATAGTTTGCCAGAATATAATAAATAAGACTTTGCCGGTACAGTAGGGGCCAGGTAACGCAGACTATGCCCTGTTCATTAAGGGGGGTGACCTGTTTTTGTTCTGTCCTTTTCTATCTTTCTCTGGCTTGTATCCATTTGGCCCCATTTAGCCTACTGTTTTAAGACGTTTATCCCCATCCAGGTGTCAATTTTTTACTGGTGAGCGGTAGCGAGCCAGCATATTTTTTATTTTTGTTTGACAGCAGGCTAAATTTGTACATTTTTCGATAGAAAAAATGTCTCCGGCGAAGCCGGATTTCTGAATATAATGCTGGCTCGCTATCGCTCGCCAGGAAGAAATCGACACCTATATGGGGATAAACGTCTTAAGATAGTTGGCTGAATGGGGCCGAATGGATACAAGCCAGAGAAAGAGAGAAAAGGACAGAAATAACAAAAAGCAGGTCACCCCCATTATAGGTAGGCCAGAAATACCGACGTCAACCTCTCATAACTCAAATAACAACTGCAGAAAGTGAGCTGTAATTTCTACTATTTGGGAAAAGGCAGCCAGGCCATGGGTGTGGAAATTTACAGCCCATTACTAGGGACTGGGGTTCTCGAAAAGTGGCTCAATTTCTGACGCTATTCTTGACTTACAGTGTGCTGGCTTAGTAATCAAGAAGGGTTGATATTCTCTGAAGCCCTATTTTCACCAACTAGCCCGTTTACTCTAGCCATAATAGAGTGACACAGAGGTTTTGGGTCAGGATTTCTGGCTTAAGGGGAGGCTGGCCGTTTGTTTGGTCTATTAATTCTTGTATTCATATATTTTTTTAGCTTCCTCGCTAGACCTCCATCAAGCTTGGAAAAACACCCCCTAGACCCCCCTTCAAGATAAATTTGTACGTTTTTCGGTAGAAATATGTCCCGGCCGAAGGCCGTTTCCTCTTAAAATTGCAGGCTCGCTATCGCTTGACAGGAAAAAATAGACACCTAAATGGCACGAAAGGTCTTAAAATTGACAACGAAATGGGGCGAAAGGTGTTAAAATCGCCAAAGTAATGGGCCGAACGTCTTATAATCTCAAAACTAGTGGGGCTAAACATTAGGGCGAAGGGGGGTCCAGAAAAACGGTCTGCCTCCCCTTAAGTTATGATGAATGAGCTGTTAGTTATACCGGGAAGGGAAAGGGAAGGAAAGTCTCAAAATACGCATCGACGTGTAACGCAGGGAGGGGGGGGGGGGGGGGGGGCGCGGCGATGACGACGACACTGTTTTATATACAATGCTTGTCGTTGGGTAATGTGCTAGCGTGCAGTTGTGAGGGGGTAGTGGTTATTGTTTAGTCTATTTATATACTTATTTAATATAATTAAATATATTTAATATACTTAAATATATTTAATATACTTAAATATATTCTTACTATTTTTTTTATATTTTTTTCATCGCTAGACCTCTATCAAACTTTTTAAAAATACCCTCTAGACCCCCCTTCAAGATGTATATGGATATTATTTGGTAGGAAAATGTCCTGGCCGAAGGCCGGTTCCTTCTAGAATTACAGGCTTGTTGTCGCTCTCCAAGAAAAAAAATCGACACCTAAATTGCTCGAAAGGTCTTTTCATTGACAAGCAAATTAGACAAAAGGTCCTAAAATCGCCAAACTAATGGAACGAACGTCTTGAAATCTCAAAGCTAAAGGGACTAAACATGAGGGAGAAAAAGCAACTACCTCCCCCTTAAGGCGAGTTCTGGGGGGAGGGCTGTCAAAGTGGTCTAAAATGGGGAGAGTGAAAGCCAAGTGGTGGAAGGCAGGAAGGGGAAGTGGAAAGTGGTGGTAAGTGTCTGTGTGTGTGATATGATGACTGCAGAGAGAGAGAGAGAGAGTGTGAGTTACATAGAGTTACATAGATACACAGACTGCCCAGACCTTGCGGTCCCTACTAGGCAGTCCGGCAATTATTGCATGTATTTATTATTTTTCTAGTTTCCTCCCTAGACCTCCATCAAATTAAAAAAAACATCCATTAGATCCCCCTTTTAGATTAATTTGTACATTTTTCGGTAGAAAAATTTTCCGGCCGAAGGCCGGTTCTTCCAACATTACAGGCTCACTATCGTTCACCAGGGAAAAAATTGACACCTAAATAGCACGAAAGGTCTATCTATACATTGACGAATCAATGGGGCAAAAGGTCTTCAAATCGACTAACTAATGGGGCAAACATCTTAACATTTGAAAACTAATGGGGCTAAACATGAGGGAGAAAGGGGTCCAGAAAAACGGCCCATGTCCCCTTAATGCTATAATAGAATGTGTTACAAAGTGGAAGGTAAGGATAGCAAAGCAGAAGGCTCTCTCCCCACCCACCACTCCCTCCAACCAATGGTCGGCATGACATTATAGTTGGGGAAACAAGTCCCCCAGCAGTATGAGAACAATAATTTCTACTGGGGAATTTTAAGAGCTTTCACCCCATATTAAGACCTTTCGTGCCATTCAGGTGTCGATTTTATCCTGGCGAGCGATAGCGAGCCTGTAATTTAAGAGGAACCGGCCTTCGGCCGGGACATTTTTCTACCGAAAAATGTACAAATTTATTTTGAAAGGGACTCAAGGGGGTATAATTTTAAGCTTGATGGAGGTCTAGGGAACAAAGTAAATATCTCCCCTTAACCTATTTTTTAGTTTTCCTTTTTGCTTACCAATTATTCCAACCTCTTCAAGATGGATGTCTAGACTCCTTTTGAATTTGTCAATTGTCTTACTTTGTACCAACGGACTATAGTACTTGTTCTGTTAGGTGGTCTGATGATTAATATGTTCGCCTCACGTTAGTCATCCGAGTGAAACGATGGACATGAAGTAGTCTAAAATATACCTAGGTATATATATATATATATATATATATATATATATATATATATATATATATATATATATATATAATAGTTACTCTATTTGTTTCTAATATACTGTACATTTGTTCAATATGTGCAGTGTGTAAATTTTGACCTTATTTTTTTTTTTTTTTTTTAGAAAATTTATGATAGGAAAGCTATCCTGGATTTTTACTGCAACTGTTTTCATTTTTCGATTAACATCACTCAGAAAAATAAATGCATTACACGTACATAAGTCTATATAGATAGATAAACAACTATGCTATACATAATTCATGTTAGACATGTAAGAAACTTGTTGAGTTTTCACCCTTGTGTCTGTATCCGTGTGTCGTATCTGTTCCTTGTGTCTGTATCCGTGTGTCGTATCTGTTTCCTTGTGTCTGTATCCGTGTCGTATCTGTTTCCTTGTGTCTGTATCCGTGTGTCGTATCTGTTTCCTTGTGTCTGTATCCGTGTCGTGTCTGTTTCCTTGTGTCTGTATCCGTGTGTCGTATCTGTTTCCTTGTGTCTGTATCCGTGTGTCGTATCTGTTTCCTTGTGTCTGTATCCGTGTCGTATCTGTTTTCCTTGTGTCTGTATCCGTGTGTCGTATCTGTTTCCTTGTGTCTGTATCCGTGTGTCGTATCTGTTTCCTTGTGTCTGTATCCGTGTGTCGTATCTGTTTCCTTGTGTCTGTATCCGTGTGTCGTATCTGTTTCCTTGTGTCTGTATCCGTGTGTCGTATCTGTTTCCTTGTGTCTGTATCCGTGTCGTGTCTGTTTCCTTGTGTCTGTATCCGTGTCGTATCTGTTTCCTTGTGTCTGTATCCGTGTGTCGTATCTGTTTCCTTGTGTCTGTATCCGTGTCGTATCTGTTTCCTTGTGTCTGTATCCGTGTGTCGTATCTGTGGTCGTATCTGTTCCCTTGTGTCTGTAACAGTGTGTCTGTATCCGTGTGTCGTATCTGTTTCCTTGTGTCTGTATCCGTGTCGTGTCTGTATCCGTGTGTCGTATCTGTTTCCTTGTGTCTGTATCCGTGTGTCGTATCTGTTTCCTTGTGTCTGTATCCGTGTCGTATCTGTTTCCTTGTGTCTGTATCCGTGTCGTATCTGTTTCCTGGCGCATTTTTTGTTGTGTTGTCTTGTTCCTGTCTCGAGTCGGCCATCCCCAATACAAACAAATAAGATAAAATAAACAATAAATAAAATAATAATAATAATAATAATAATAATAATAATACAAATAAAATATACAAATATAATAAACATTTAGTGTGATAATGGGGTATATATATGCCAGAGTAGATAGATAAATGATAGATAGATAGATATATAGATAGACAGATAGATCCTTCCGCATGGATTTTTTGGCATATACATGTCTTGTTGGCTTGCACTAAGATTCATCCCTCGCTTACTTTTACCAAATAACTATATTCATTTCGTCAATTTCCGCGTGTGGACGGTATTTAGAATCAGGTACAGGAAACCCTTACGAACCTGTTGATATAAAAACATACCTCTTTGCAGTCTCCCTTAAAGCTCTTAGGATAGGAGGTAAACAAGGAAAGACGTTTCTCCGTATATCCCTGAATGAATGAGGAAAGGTTTAAGGGGGAACGGGCGTATTTATTTACTCGTATGTGTATTGTTTTATTATTGTATTTGTGTCCTCCCTAGACCTCCATCAAGCTTAAAAAACACCCGCCTAAGACTCTCATTCAAGATAAATTTATACATTTTTCGATAGAAAAATGTCCCGGCCGAAGGCCGATTTCTCTGAAGTTACAGGTTCGCTATCGTTCGCCAGGAAAAAATCGACACCTAAATGGCACGAAAAGTCTTAATATTGACAAATAAATGGTCTTAAAATCGCCAAATCAACGGACCAAACGTCATCAATCTGCAAACTAATGGTGTTAAACATGAGGAAGAATGAGGGACCAGAAAACGACCCATCTCCCCTCAATGTGTCGGGGAATGTTTACGTCTCCGCGCGGCCTTTTGACCTGAGGGCTCGTATTAAGATGCTTTATGATAACCCTTTGAAGAGGAGGGGGCGGGGGAGGGGGGGGGGGATATAAAATGTCCCCTTCACCTTCCTCCCTTCCAAACTCCCTGTGGTGCTGAGAGAGAGAGAGAGAGAGAGAGAGAGAGAGAGAGAGAGAGAGAGAGAGAGAGAGAGAGAGAGAGAGAGAGAGAGAGAGAGAGAGAGAGAGAGAGAGAGAGAGAGAGAGTCCCCTGCACATCCCCTTTCAAAGTGTCTCTGGTTTCATGTGTACAGTGTAAGTCTGTCAAAGATTTTTTTATATTAGAGAGAGAGAGAGAGTGAGTGAGAGAGAAAGAGAGAGAGAGAGAAAGAGAGAGAGAGAGTGAGAGTGAGTAATAATGTCCCCTGCACATCCCCTTTCAAAGTGTCTCTAGTTTCATGTGTACAATGTAAGTCTGTCAAAGATTTTTTTATATTAGAGAGAGAGAGAGAGAGAGAGAGAGAGAGAGAGAGAGAGAGAGAGAGAGAGAGAGAGAGAGAGAGAGAGAGAGAGAGAGAGAGACAGACACGCTGTCCCCTTCACTTCCTCTTTCAAATCTTTCATAAAGGAGGAAGTCTATCAAAGGACTTTTTTATACGTGTTAGCTTGGCCATAAAACGTATGGTATTTACTCAACCCTTTCACTAGTACAGTATAGCTATTTTTAGTTTTATTCTGGCTAACATTAGACGATTGTATTATGGGCCGTGTGTAAAAGAGGAAGTATGTGCCGTGTGTAAAAGAGGAAGTATGTGCCGTGTGTAAAAGAGGAAGTATGTGCCGTGTGTAAAGGAAGGAGTTTGCTGGAGGTATTTATATAATCGTTAAGGGGGGTCACCGGCTTTATTTATCTTTCTCTCCTTTTCTCTCTTTCTCTGGCGTGTATCCTTTCGGCCCCATTCAGCCAACTGTTTTAAGACTTTAATCCCCATCCAGGTGTCGATTTCTTCCTGGCGAGCGATAGCGAGCCAGCTTTGTATGGAGAAATCCGGCTTCGCCGGAGAAATTTTTCTATCGAAAAATGTACAAATTTAGCTTGAAGTCAAAACAAAAACGTCTTAAAACAGTAGGCTGAATGGGGCGGAATAGATACAAGCCAAAGAGAGAGGGAGAGAAAGAGAAATAAGGCGATGTGGGCTCTCTTAAACTTGGTCATAAAACGTATGCAATGTGGTAGGAATTTGCTCAACCCTTTAAAAGCCCACTTACACTGATTACAGGACTTAGTGATTGTGTTGTATTTAACTATTTATATATAGGATATATCTCCATTACAGCTGACATGAAGTTATATTAGTACCGTACATATAAATGAGCAAAATCGGTCAACCTCATTGTGACATCATTAATGGAGACAATATTCTGATACAACTGTAATGTCATTTATGCAATACAATTAAAGACACAACATATAGAAGCCAAAACGCTCTCTCTCTCTCTCTCTCTCTCTCTCTCTCTCTCTCTCTCTCTCTCTCTCTCTCTCTCTCTCTCTCTCGCTCTCTCTCTCTCTCTCTCTCTCTCTCTCTCTCTCTCTCTCTCTCTCTCTCTCTCTCTCTCTCTCTCTCTCTCTCTCTCTCTCTCTCTCTCTCTCTCTCTCTCTCTCTCTCTACATATATATATTTATATATTTATACAAGTAACAATCTCCCTTTAAAATCACGCCGAGCAGCTCCTGTCATACCACGCTTCTTTACCGTGTCCTCTGGCTGGCAATACAACATTTTATTAGGAAAGGCCTTTGGTATTGTAAGGGTTAAGACCCACCGACACGCGACTCAATGGCAGAAAGTGAAAAGGCTGTTTTATTGTTGGATTATACGGCATATCTTACAACTCTTTACAAGGGGAGATATATTTATTTATTTATATATTGTTAATTTGTGTTTAACTTTCTCCTTAGACCTCGATCAATCTTAAGGGGAGGTTTTTAGTGCGTTTCTTAGACTTCCATCAATCTTGAAATTACACCCCCTTGACCTCCTTCCAAGATAAATTTGTACATTTTTCGGTAGAAAAATTTCCCGGCCGAAGGCCGGTTCCTCTTAAATTACAGGCTCGCTATCGCTCGCCAGGAAAAAATCGACACCTAAATGGCACGAAAGGTCTTAAAAGTGACATAAATGGGGCGAAAGTTCTTAAAATCGTCAAACTAATGGGGCAAACGTCTTAAAATCTCAAAAACAATGGGGCTAAATATGAGGGAGAAGGAAGTTAGAAAAAAATCCCTCAAGTGGAAACCTCCCCTTAAATCTTCCCCAAGATCCCGCTTTCGAGATATATTTTTTATGTTTTTATTTTATTTTTTTATTTTTATTTTTTTCGAAAATTTTGCTCGCCAGGAAACAATCGACACCGAAATGACACGAAAGGTCTTAATATTGGCAAATAAATTGGTTGATAGGTCTTTTTAAATCGCTAATCTAATGGGGTGAACGTCTTAATATCTGAAGGCTAATGGGGCTAACCATGAGGGAGACGGGGATCTAGAGAAAAAACTCTCCCTAAGTTTACTCGAACTATGGAGACGATTGTATGCTATTTAGGAAGATCTGTACTACTTAAAAAGTTAACTTAAGAATTTATTGTGTAGCCTTTTATTTCAATGAAGATCTGTAGTAGCTAAAAAGTCAATTTAAATAGTAGCCTTTTGATTTGTGTAGGTCCTTCCTAAGCTAAATAAAGTAGTTTAATAGTATCCAGTATCAAATTAAGGGGGGATGGTTCACTTTTTGGTCTATTTTGTTTTCTTCATTTATTAATTATTTTTCTAGTTTCCTCCGTAGACCTCCGTCAAACTTAAAAATAACATCCATTAGATTTCCCTTGTAGAGTAAGTTGTACATTTTTCGGTAGAAAAATGTAACCGGCCGAACGCCGGTTCTTCCAAAATTACAGGCTCACTATCGTTCGCCAAAAAAAAATCGCGCGAAAGGTCTTAATATTGACAAAAAATGGGGCGAAAGGTCTTAAAATCAATAAACTAATGGGACAAACCTCTAAACAAAGGAAAACTAGTGGGGCTAAGCATGAGGAAGAAGGGGGGCCAGAAAAACTACCCGTCTCCCCTTAAAGGGAGGTCAACCGTACTGAAAGGGTTGCTTCTCTTGGCTGTCTCGCTCAATGTGGCGAAACATCTTATTATTCAGATATCAAATTGTGAGTTTTTAATGGTGATGTTTTATTTTTGTTTATGAGTTTCTCGCGCGGACTTGCGAGCTATTCTAGTTTTCCTTATATAAAGTATAGTATACATTTATCTTATAGTTTACATTTATCTTATACTGTATACATCTATCTTATACTGTATACATCTATCTTATACTGTATACATTTGTCTTATACTGTATACATTAGTCTTATACTGTATACATCTATCTTATACTGTATACATCTATCTTATATTGTATACATTTATCTTATATTGTATACATTTATCTTATATTGTATACATTTATCTTATATTGTATACATTTATCTTATACTGTATACATTTATCTTATACTGTATACATTTGTCTTATACTGTATACATTTATCTTATACTGTATACATTTATCTTATACTGTATACATTTATCTTATACTGTATACATTTATCTTATACTGTATACATTTATCTTATATTGTATACATTTATCTTATACTGTATACATTTATCTTATATTGTATACATTTATCTTATACGGTATACATTTGTCTTATACTGTATACATTTATCTTACACTGTATACATTTATCTTATACTGTATAGCCTTTTGTATGGAAATCAGGCTGGCAGTG
The DNA here is from genome assembly GCA_032716605.1 of Paralithodes platypus. NCBI lineage: Eukaryota > Metazoa > Arthropoda > Malacostraca > Decapoda > Lithodidae > Paralithodes > Paralithodes platypus. The sequence continues at coordinate 13,898,934 of CM064525.1, forward strand.
CAAAAAATAAAAAATAAAAATAAATATATATATATACTGTACAATTGGGGGTATTAAGTGTTGTCATAGATTCCAGTTGTTTTCGCTCAACAAGTGTTATTGGTATCTTTATAGTTACTGGGAAAAGTGCTTATTCCTCAGAGTATTAGTCAGTGTCCGAAACTTTGCAAAATATCTGACAACACTTATTGACCTCGACTGTACAGTATACAGTATATATGCACACATGAGTGCTTAGTAGAACACGTATCATCGCCATGTAGCATGTGCTAACCAGAGCAGAGCACGTGTCATCTAAATTCGTGCAAACTTTTCTGAGCTTTCGAGTTTGGCCAAGTGGTTGAATTTGGGCTAATTGGGCTGACTGGTAGTTAAATTTGGTCGTTTGTCGAACTGAGCTGAGCGGTTAAATTGAGCCAAGTAATCGATTGTGTTGATTGGTCAAATGTAGTCATACAGACGAATTTGGCCAAGGGGTCGAAATGAGCCGAGCAAATTAGTTGTGCTGAGTAATTAAATTGGGCTAAACTGTTGGGTTGAATTGGGCCAAGTGGTGAAAATGGTCAAATTGGTCTGGGGTTAATAAAACTAGCTTGGAGTTGGTCAAATTGGTGGTCTCGGGTGGTCAAACTGATCTAAAGCATTCAAAGAGATTCAAATACTTTGAATTGGTCCAGCGCATTAGAACTGGTTTAACATGATTGAATTGCTCTCAGGTGGTTGATAGGTTCGAGGCAACGGAATTTGATTTGAGACAACAAACAGGTTGATAGGTTAAATCATCTATGCATTGTGTGTGCCATGGCTGTACTTTAAAACAGTTAAAAAGAACATAATCAAAGTGCCGGTAGCTGATAGGTGGAACATTTTTAATAGTACTCCAGTCTCATAAAAGGGGAAGTAGGCACTGAAGAGGAAGTGAAGAGAGAGAGAAAGAGAGAGTTACAAGGAGTTATTAACAAATAGTATAAAAAAGACCTGGAGGTTTGCTTCAGGGAAATATTGTTGGTGAAATAAACCTAGTATAATGTTCAAAGAGTTCAAAATACTCTCTACAGTATTCATGAACTGTTCGACTAAATAACTATTTATAAGCTCCGAGGGAAGTTTGTTTCAAGTAGAACAGTCTTAATAATATGCTAGTATTAAAATAGAACTTCTGGCCATGGTTGTCCACAGCATTCAAATCTTGTAATAATATACATTGTAAAGCTCATAGTGTAATGTTGGCGTTTGCTGTCTATAAGTGTCTATACATTGTAAAGCTCATAGTGTAATGTTGGCGTTTGCTGTCTATAAGTGTCTATACATTGTAAAGCTCATAGTGTAATGTTGGCGTTTGCTGTCTATAAGTGTCTATACATTGTAAAGCTCATAGTGTAATGTTGGCGTTTGCTGTCTATAAGTGTCTATACATTGTAAAGCTCATAGTGTAATGTTGGCGTTTGCTGTCTATAAGTGTCTATACATTGTAAAGCTCATAGTGTAATGTTGGCGTTTGCTGTCTATAAGTGTCTATACATTGTAAAGCTCATAGTGTAATGTTGGCGTTTGCTGTCTATAAGTGTCTATACATTGTAAAGCTCATAGTGTAATGTTGGCGTTTGCTGTCTATAAGTGTCTATACATTGTAAAGCTCATAGTGTAATGTTGGCGTTTGCTGTCTATAAGTGTCTATACATTGTAAAGCTCATAGTGTAATGTTGGCGTTTGCTGTCTATAAGTGTCTATACATTGTAAAGCTCATAGTGTAATGTTGGCGTTTGCTGTCTATAAGTGTCTATACATTGTAAAGCTCATAGTGTAATGTTGGCGTTTGCTGTCTATAAGTGTCTATACATTGTAAAGCTCATAGTGTAATGTTGGCGTTTGCTGTCTATAAGTGTCTATACATTGTAAAGCTCATAGTGTAATGTTGGCGTTTGCTGTCTATAAGTGTCTATACATTGTAAAGCTCATAGTGTAATGGCGTTTGCTGTCTATAAGTGTCTATACATTGTAAAGCTCATAGTGTAATGTTGGCGTTTGCTGTCTATAAGTGTCTATACATTGTAAAGCTCATAGTGTAATGTTGGCGTTTGCTGTCTATAAGTGTCTATACATTGTAAAGCTCATAGTGTAATGTTGGCGTTTGCTGTCTATAAGTGTCTATACATTGTAAAGCTCATAGTGTAATGTTGGCGTTTGCTGTCTATAAGTGTCTATACATTGTAAAGCTCATAGTGTAATGTTGGCGTTTGCTGTCTATAAGTGTCTATACATTGTAAAGCTCATAGTGTAATGTTGGCGTTTGCTGTCTATAAGTGTCTATACATTGTAAAGCTCATAGTGTAATGTTGGCGTTTGCTGTCTATAAGTGTCTATACATTGTAAAGCTCATAGTGTAATGTTGGCGTTTGCTGTCTATAAGTGTCTATACATTGTAAAGCTCATAGTGTAATGTTGGCGTTTGCTGTCTATAAGTGTCTATACATTGTAAAGCTCATAGTGTAATGTTGGCGTTTGCTGTCTATAAGTGTCTATACATTGTAAAGCTCATAGTGTAATGTTGGCGTTTGCTGTCTATAAGTGTCTATACATTGTAAAGTCATAGTGTAATGTTGGCGTTTGCTGTCTATAAGTGTCTATACATTGTAAAGCTCATAGTGTAATGTTGGCGTTTGCTGTCTATAAGTGTCTATACATTGTAAAGCTCATAGTGTAATGTTGGCGTTTGCTGTCTATAAGTGTCTATACATTGTAAAGCTCATAGTGTAATGTTGGCGTTTGCTGTCTATAAGTGTCTATACATTGTAAAGCTCATAGTGTAATGTTGGCGTTTGCTGTCTATAAGTGTCTATACATTGTAAAGCTCATAGTGTAATGTTGGCGTTTGCTGTCTATAAGTGTCTATACATTGTAAAGCTCATAGTGTAATGTTGGCGTTTGCTGTCTATAAGTGTCTATACATTGTAAAGCTCATAGTGTAATGTTGGCGTTTGCTGTCTATAAGTGTCTATACATTGTAAAGCTCATAGTGTAATGTTGGCGTTTGCTGTCTATAAGTGTCTATACATTGTAAAGCTCATAGTGTAATGTTGGCGTTTGCTGTCTATAAGTGTCTATACATTGTAAAGCTCATAGTGTAATGTTGGCGTTTGCTGTCTATAAGTGTCTATACATTGTAAAGCTCATAGTGTAATGTTGGCGTTTGCTGTCTATAAGTGTCTATACATTGTAAAGCTCATAGTGTAATGTTGGCGTTTGCTGTCTATAAGTGTCTATACATTGTAAAGCTCATAGTGTAATGTTGGCGTTTGCTGTCTATAAGTGTCTATACATTGTAAAGCTCATAGTGTAATGTTGGCATTTGCTGTCTATAAGTGTCTATACATTGTAAAGCTCATAGTGTAATGGCGTTTTGCTGTCTATAAGTGTCTATACATTGTAAAGCTCATAGTGTAATGTTGGCGTTTGCTGTCTATAAGTGTCTATACATTGTAAAGCTCATAGTGTAATGTTGGCGTTTGCTGTCTATAAGTGTCTATACATTGTAAAGCTCATAGTGTAATGTTGGCGTTTGCTGTCTATAAGTGTCTATACATTGTAAAGCTCATAGTGTAATGTTGGCGTTTGCTGTCTATAAGTGTCTATACATTGTAAAGCTCATAGTGTAATGTTGGCGTTTGCTGTCTATAAGTGTCTATACATTGTAAAGCTCATAGTGTAATGTTGGCGTTTGCTGTCTATAAGTGTCTATACATTGTAAAGCTCATAGTGTAATGTTGGCGTTTGCTGTCTATAAGTGTCTATACATTGTAAAGCTCATAGTGTAATGTTGGCGTTTGCTGTCTATAAGTGTCTATACATTGTAAAGCTCATAGTGTAATGGCGTTTGCTGTCTATAAGTGTCTATACATTGTAAAGCTCATAGTGTAATGTTGGCATTTGCTGTCTATAAGTGTCTATACATTGTAAAGCTCATAGTGTAATGTTGGCGTTTGCTGTCTATAAGTGTCTATACATTGTAAAGCTCATAGTGTAATGGCGTTTGCTGTCTATAAGTGTCTATACATTGTAAAGCTCATAGTGTAATGTTGGCGTTTGCTGTCTATAAGTGTCTATACATTGTAAAGCTCATAGTGTAATGTTGGCATTTGCTGTCTATAAGTGTCTATACATTGTAAAGCTCATAGTGTAATGGCGTTTGCTGTCTATAAGTGTCTATACATTGTAAAGCTCATAGTGTAATGTTGGCGTTTGCTGTCTATAAGTGTCTATACATTGTAAAGCTCATAGTGTAATGTTGGCATTTGCTGTCTATAAGTGTCTATACATTGTAAAGCTCACAAACGACTTTAGTAGCTTAATCTCCACACCGTTGAAATAGGTTTTGTAACTGTAATGTTGATTCTTTCTAATATAGAGAGAGAGAGAGAGAGAGAGAGAGAGAGAGAGAGAGAGAGAGAGAAAGAGAGAGAGAGAGAGTAGTAACAAGTGCAGAAAGAAAGTTGGAGGTAGAAGATGCGCGCGTTACAGTGTTATTATAGCGTTTAGCAAAAAAAACAAAGACACGCCAAACTATTAGGTGTTTTGTGCTTTGCGGGAAGAGCGCTAAATGGCTGTGAACTTCATTACGGAGAAAGTGGTCTTGGTAAAGCGGAAACGTGACTTATTTCGAATCATCCACACATAACACGGCGAAAATATATATAGTGTGGTTTCTAATATGTAGTAAGTACACAGCGTAAATTGAGCAATTCAGAGCCCCCCCCCCCCCCCATGAGGACCCCCTTCTCCCTCATGTTTAGCTCCATTCGACCCATTTATTAAAAGCTTGATAAATGTCTAGGGAGCAAAATGAATAGGTCAAGGGTATAAACTATATAACTAATATATTAGTAAATGACTATATGAATAAATAAATAAATACACTTAATTGTAATAAATAAATACACTTAATTGTAATAAATAAATACACTTAATTGTAATAAATAAATACACTTAATTGTAATAAATAAATACACTTAATTGTAATAAATAAATACACTTAATTGTAATAAATATGATGCACATTATAAGTGTTCCATCCTTTAAGTGTTCCAATTGACTCACACGAAGAACATTGTGTCTCAGTTTTTGTTTTTTCTATGTGAGTGAGGGAGGCAAAAGGGAGAACTGCCTGTAGCGAGTGCCTCCCCCAGAGTTGAAAGAGTGGCAGTGCCAAAATCAAGAGATGTTCGAGCCAAGGTGACCATGAAGTGTTTGATTGTTTACAGTTTGATTAGGTTTTCTCTCCTATTTTCTGAAACTAATTAGATTTTGTTAGTACTTTTGTTAGACTTTGAAAATGTAACGTTATAGTACAGAAGATAAACAATGAAGAAGTGTACAGTGTAAGCTTCCTGTGTATGTAATGGGTTTCAATGGTGCAGTGCATTTCGGTTTTCATGTGTGAGAGAGAGAGAGAGAGAGAGAGAGAGAGAGAGAGAGAGAGAGAGAGAGAGAGAGAGAGAGAGAGAGAGAGAGAGAGAGAGAGAGAGAGAGAGAGAGAGCTACATAGAGCTACATAGATACACAGACCACACAGACCTCAAGGTCCGTACTAGGCAGTCTGGCCTTACAAACTATACAGTATATGTATATATGCATATATATATATATATATATATACATATATATACATATATATACATATATACACCGGTACACACATATACACACATACATACATACATATATATACAGTATATATACACATACTGTACAGTGCACACACATACACTTACATACATTTTTTTTTTTTTTTTTTTCCATATTACACAAGCCCTCTGCAGATAGAGGTCAAGCCTTCCCTTGAAAGCGTTTATTGTGTCGCTCTCCACCACTCTCGCTGGTAGTTTATTCCACTCTGTCGCCACACTGTAGGTGAAGAAACTCTTTGTGACATCTAGGTTTGCCTTTTTGGTTTTTAATTTCATTCCATTTCCGCGAGTTTGATTAGTATTGTTTAATGTGAATAGTGCATTTACATCGACTTTGTCGAAACCTTTTAGTATCTTAAAGCACTCAATAAGCTGACCCCTCAACCTCCTCTTTTTTAATGAGAACAGGTTCAATCGTTTAAGTCTTTCTTCATATGGTTTATTTCTTAATGAGGGTATCATCTTCGTCGCTCTACGCTGTACTGACTCGAGTCTTACAATGTCCTTGATCAGATAAGGTGACCAGAACTGCACACCATATTCAAGGTGGGGCCTCACCATACTTTTGAACAGTGGCACTATTACGTTTTCATGTTTATATGTAAATTTTCGTTAAAGCCCAATGCTATGTTTGCCTTATTTGCAGCTGCTATACATTGGTCGGAAGTGTTTAGGTTTTCAGATATTAGTACCCCTAGGTCTTTTACTACCGTTGCGGTTTTTATTTGTTTGCCATTCATTTCGTATTTGTATTTCATATTTCTGCTACCAACCTGCAGCACCTGACATTTATCGACATTGAAGGGCATCTGCCATTTTTTCGACCACTCTGATATTTTGTTTAAATCAGATTGCAACGCATTTCTATCATCTTCGTTCAGGACTGTATTTCCTATTTTTGTATCGTCGGCGAATTTGGAAATGGTGTTGTTTACCCCTACATCAATATCGTTAATGTAAATGAGAAACAGGACCGGTCCAAGGACTGAACCCTGTGGAACTCCACTAGTGACAGGCTCCCACTCCGAGAGAGAGAGAGAGAGAGAGAGAGAGAGAGAGAGAGAGAGAGAGAGAGAGAGAGAGAGAGAGAGAGAGAGAGAGCGAGTCAGAGAGAGAGATAGCGAGTCAGAGAGAGAGAGAGAGAGAATGTACCACCTGGTGTAGTGGGTGAAGGGGAAAGGAGAAATGTGCTTCCCCCCCCCCCCCCCATGTTCTCCTATGCTAATTAACACATACAAACATTTATTCGTACCTTATATGCATACTAACTCACGCACGCACACCACTTACTGTCCAGTCCGCAACATCTCCAACTAGCCCAGGGCTTTTATTATTTACGGTGTTTAAGCTATTTACAGATATATTATTGAGAAATGCAAAAGACTGAAATTAATAAACGATTTTTTTTTATTTATTTTTTTTTATTTTTTTATAGTGGGTAAGTTTAGTCTTCTTTATTATTAGAAATGCATGAGAGCTATAAATGCAAATAATAGTACCGGTAACTTAAATTTACTTAGCTTACGAGCACGATTGTCACAGAACTATTGGTTTTAACTGTACCATGTTCATCTATAGGAAAGTGTACGCATATCTGTACATTGGTAAGTTAATTTGTCAGTTGGCGATATTTCGACTTAAGGGGAGGTTTCCACTTGAGGGATTTTTTGCTTGACTCCTTTCTCCCTCATGTTTAGCCCTATTGCTTTTCTGATTTTAAGACGTTCGCCCCATTATTTTGGCGATTTTAAGAACTTTCGACCCATTTCTGTCAATTTTAAGACCCTTCGTGCCATTTAGGTGTCGATTTTATCCTGGCGAGCGATAGCGAGCCTGTAATTTAAGAGGAACCGGCTTTCAGCCGGGACATTTTTCTACCGAAAAATGTAAAAACTTATCTTGAAAGGGGCTCAAGGGGGTGTAATCTTAAGCTTGATAGATATCTAGAGACCAAACTAAAAACCTCCCCTTAATACGCGCAAGTATAATTATTTACAATTTTACATTATAACAAATATCTGTTTGTAGTCTATAACTTCGGTAATAAGGCGTCACTATTATTTATGAAGCAACCATTAAACTATATTATATAGCTAATCACTCCAGCAGAAGGCAAATTGGTCAACTGAGCTTTGTATTACTGCTTTGATTCCTAATTACTCTTCTAAAGCTAAATTAAATCGTCTAGTGTTCGCTTATATGCAATCAAATTGACATAATCTCACTAAATAGGTTAAGTAGGTTTCTTTCAGTCATATTTCTGATTCCATACTTGCGACTGATTATGGCTTTGGAATCCTATTCGGGATAAGCAGTTCATCGCAGAGTGGCTATATTTAAGATAGACTTAAACACAAAATACTAAATACTTAAATGGTCTACTGTTATCCAGATTATAATTAATTTGACGGCACCACACCTTTTATCATCAAAATACGGTGGCCGAAAGAATTCCTGTAACAGTTCTAGAATGCTAAATTTGCATTGGAATCGGAAACTAAGCTGAAGTCAAATGAATTTAGGAAATTGGATTCTTAAAAAAAAAAAAATTGAAACGGTCATCCCAAAATTGCCACAAAATTTACAGAAAAAAAATGTGATCGTGTGATACCAGAGCTTAACCCCTTATGTACCAGCGACGTCTTTTAAAACATATTCTGGCTACTATTAGACGATTGTATTCAGTTTACAATGGGCCTCAAGCAATAAACAGGCTTCGAACTATCTCCCTTAACCCTATTTACTACCACAGATCCTTCTCAAACTTCACAAAGCCGTTAAAATATAGCTAGATCAATATTATAGACGTTGCCGGTACAGAAGGGGTTAAAGAGAGAAAACTAAACTATGGGTTGTGTGGTGGAGGTGAGAAAGTTGTCGTTATGGTTTTAAGAGTCGTCCGTGACTTGTGGTTCGGGTATAGTCACCTCCTGAACTACTGTATAGCTGCTATCGTACTATCGTGGAAGACATTTGGCACACTCGCCGCCGCACGTATTGCCACGCACACACATACACACCCACATGACACGGCGGACATTTAGTGGGTGTGGTAGTACGTCCTAGAATGTTTCACATGCTCGCACCCAGTCAGGGGACATCCTGACGACGTATACAGACTAAACACACATAACAAAGCCACTCCAACAGCTTCCTCTCTCTCCAACACCCCTTCTCCCCTCTCAACACTCTTCTCTGAGCTAGTGCCGATACAAATGGCCAGTCCTGTATAGAATCGTGAGGTTCAGAGTCGTAAAGATTCCAGGACGAGCTATATAGAAAATGAAAAATGAATGAAATGACACTGAACCAAGGCAGACACATATAACACACACACACACACACACACACACACACACACACACACACACACACACACACACACACACACACACACACACACACACACACACACACATTTACCAATTTTCACTGGTGATTCTCCATGGTTGTCACATTCAGGTGAAGGTGTGGAGGAGGGATTCTGTCGTGTGGTGCAATGACTCATTTAAAGGGTAAACATTGGTGGCCCAAATATGTACTGTACTTCTTTGTGCAAGTTCAACTTATGTTATTTATGTGTAAAGTACTTTATTATGAAAGTAATGATTGTTATATTACGAAAAGAGGTATTTGAATTTACAGTCATTAATCGGCATTTATGGGTACACTTGCATTGTTAAAAACGTAAGGAGTCCACGAACTTCAAGAATATAATTTTAGGACTTGATCATAAGGACATTGGAATAATATTTAAGAACCAAAATCCTTTCTAGTCCAGTAGCCGAGGTAAGACCTGTATGTTTGTGTTGTGCCGTATGTTTTTGCCTTTCTTTTCTTGAACAATTTAAAGAAATCTTTAAGAACAACAATATATAAACTAATTAAAATGTAAGTAAACAAATACTTTTAATATACTGTATATTTGTACAACTGTTCTTGTATGTTACAAGAAAAGTTGCTTCTCTGATGTGGGGAGAAAGTTTGATAATCGACTTCAAAGTTCAAAAAAAAAAAAAACAAGTATGTATAAATTCAGATTAAACCCCAAAATTCCATTAGCGTGTAAATTATTATTGCAGGTGACAGAATATTTATCAAACGATTTCGGAAATTGCTAAACGCTCTTAAGGGGGGAGACCTGCTTTTGTTCTGTCCCTTTCTATCTTTCTCTGGCTTGGATCCATTTGGCCCCATTCAGCCTACTGTTTAAGACGTTTATCCCCATCCAGGTGTACATTTTTTACTGGTGAGCGGTAGCGAGCCAGCATATTTTTTATTTTTGTTTGACAGCAGGCTAAATTTGTAAATTTTTCGATAGAAAAATGTCTCAGGCGAAGCCGGATTTCTTCATATAATGCTGGCTCGCTATCGCTCGCCAGGAAGAAATCGACACCTAGATGGGGATAAACGTCTTAAAATAGTTGGCTGAATGGGGCCGAATGGATACAAGCCAGAGAAAGAGAGAAAAGGACAGAAATAACAAAAAGCAGGTCACCCCCCTTAAGGTACCGGCTTCAGGCTGCATGAATTGCTATAGTCCAATCAATATAGATAGGCCAGAAATCGTGAACTTGAACATCTGTAACTCAATAAGGGTTAGAGCAAATAGGCTGTACATTTAAACACCCGTTCCGTGGCTGACTCTTCCCAAGTGGTAGATATAATAGCTTTATTACTGTATACTCGGTTTCATTTCAGATAATAGTAAATTTAGCCACTTACCCTACTGATTTCTCGATAAGTAACGGAACAATGAGAAACTACGATGTCTCTGCTTCCTATTAGTACTAAGTTGTCATAATTAACCAAATGTCGCCACACAATCTTGCTTAATTAAAATGTAAAACTTGCAATAGACCTCCATCAAGCTTAAAATTACACCCCCTTGAGTCCCTTTCAAGATAAATTTGTACATTTTTCGGTAGAAAAATGTCCCGGCCGAAGGCCGGTTTCTCTTAAATTACAGGCTCGCTATCGCTCGCCAGTATAAAATCGACACCTCAATTCCACGGAAGGTCTTAATATGGGGTGAAAGTTCTTAAAATCGCTAAACTAATGGGGCAAACGTTTTATAATATCAAAAGCAATGGGGCTAAACATGAGGGAGAAAGGGGTCAAGAAAAAAATCCCTCGAGTGGAGATCTCCCCTTAATTAAAATGTAAAACTTGCAATAGTGGAGTAATGAAGCAGAGGATATAGAAATTTACCGTCAGCTGAAAATCAACAAAGTATAGTCTTATTTGAGTCATAGAGGTTCGAGGTAGAAATGTTCGGCTTAGTCATAATGAACGGAATATAGTAATTAGCTGTTACATTGGAAAACAGATGTTATTGTAGATTGCACAAAGAAGATAACACATTGCAATAGAGTATAATGATAACTTTCACTGCCAGGCTTGGAACCCAGGTCACTAAGAATGTAGTGTCGGACCCCATTACCTCTAGCGCGCTACTAATACCCCAAGTGATGCAATAGAGAATTCGAACGTAAATAGTATCCTCGCACTTAGATTTGTCGAGATGGTGTGATAGTCCCTTTAAGGGAGCCCACCTCGCTTTTGTTCTCCCTCTCTCTTTGGCTTTTATCTATTCGGCCCCATTCAGCCTACTATTTTAAGACGTTTACCCTCATCCAGGTGTCAATATTTTCCTGGCGAGCGGTAGCGAGCCAGCATATATATATTTTTGTTTTGACAGCAAGCTAAATTTGTAAATATTTCGATAGAAAAATGTTTCCGGCGAAGCCGGATTTCTCAATACAATGCTGGCTCGCTATCGCTCGCCAGGAAGAAATCAACACCTGGATGGGGATAAACGTCTTTAGGCTGAATGGGGCCGAATGTATACAAGCTAGAGAAAGAGAAAAAAGGAGAGAAAGATAAAGCAGGTGACCCCCCTCAAGATAGCACCGATAGGAAAGTCTAATAGTGCACGTTTTAATCCTTGGTGAGATCTGTTGGTGGCGCATTTTGTGGGGTCAGGGGGTCAGAGGGGGGGGGGGGGGGAGGGGGGGGGGGAGCGTGAGAGGGCAAGGAGGGACCACACCCCTACCACACTTGAAGGTTAAGCACTCTCACTAAACGAGGAAGCTTTGATGGAGAGCTTTCCGATAGTCTGTGTGCTATTATTACCCTGGGCGCTGCCGTTGACGCTAGGTATTGCTTGCTTTCTCTCTCTCTCTCTCTCGCTCTCGCTCTCGCTCTCTCTCTATCTCTCTCTCTCTCTCTCTCTCTCTCTCTCTCTCTCTCTCTCTCTCTCTCTCTCTCTCTCTCTCTCTCTCTTTCTCTCTCTCTCTCTCTCTCTCTCTCTCTCTCTCTCTTCTCTCTCTCTCTCGCTCTCGCTCTCGCTCTCGCTCTCGCTCTCTCTCTCTCTGTGTAAATAATAATGATAACGATTCATTGACAGAGCTCACATACAGTATGTGATGTACACAAGTTATTTTATGACTTATTTAACATATTACTGATGGTAGGAATGGCACTGTGTTTGTGGTGATCAGTCCGTGGAGCTCTGATGGGAATATTACAGTTGGACTGGTGAATAACAGTGTGTGAGTGTGTGTGTGTGTGTGTTACCTTGAAAGCATTGATGGCTTCTGGCATAGCTTGATCACTGCCTTCCGTTGTTACGTGAATAGACACCGTTCATTATTAGTTAATATTGGGTGGCCCCTTAAACATAACCACGACCATGTTCACGTCGATATTTAATTCATATCACCATTCCACCAATTAAATTACAAATAAACCTATTTAATGAAATCAATGAAAGTATAGAACACATGACGTGGTACTCCAAGGATACTCACACCGAAATTCCGCGCACTAACCGAGTAGTTTCTAGGTAGCTATCGAGTCAACACGCATATATGGGAATATACTGTATGAGTTAAATGAGGTTAATAAGAATTTTACCTCAATATAATAACATTTGTAGGGCATTATCATCTTCTACGTATGGTAGGGAGTAACATAACATTTGGTCTGCATAGGGAGTAACATAACATTTGGTCTGCATAGGGAGTAACATAACATTTGGTCTGCATAGGGAGTAACATAACATTTGGTCTGCATAGGGAGTAACATAACATTTGGTCTGCATAGGTAGTAACATAACATTTGGTCTGCATAGGTAGTAACATAACATTTGGTCTGCATAGGGAGTAACATAACATTTGGTCTGCATAGGTAGTAACATAACATTTGGTCTGCATAGGTAGTAACATAACATTTGGTCTGCATAGGTAGTAACATAACATTTGGTCTGCATAGGTAGTAACATAACATTTGGTCTGCATAGGTAGTAACATAACATTTGGTCTGCATAGGTAGTAGTAACATAACATTTGGTCTGCATAGGTAGTAACATAACATTTGGTCTGCATAGGTAGTAACATAACATTTGGTCTGCATAGGGAGTAACATAACATTTGGTCTGCATAGGTAGTAACATAACATTTGGTCTGCATAGGTAGTAACATAACATTTGGTCTGCATAGGTAGTAACATAACATTTGGTCTGCATAGGTAGTAACATAACATTTGGTCTGCATAGGTAGTAACATAACATTTGGTCTGCATAGGTAGTAACATAACATTTGGTCTGCATAGGTAGTAACATAACATTTGGTCTGCATAGGTAGTAACATAACATTTGGTCTGCATAGGGAGTAACATAAACATTTGGTCTGCATAGGTAGTAACATAACATTTGGTCTGCATAGGTAGTAACATAACATTTGGTCTGCATAGGTAGTAACATAACATTTGGTCTGCATAGGGAGTAACATAACATTTGGTCTGCATAGGTAGTAACATAACATTTGGTCTGCATCGGTAGTAACATAACATTTGGTCTGCATAGGTAGTAACATAACATTTGGTCTGCATAGGTAGTAACATAACATTTGGTCCGCAAAATATCTAAAACAAAATTGAGCATGAGTGCATCTGATAAACCCTCTTTTAAAACTGGGCCAGTAAACTAGGATTAAGTCGCACCTCTAGGAGTTAAATAAGTTTGTAAGTGGTTGGAATACTCGGTGTTAATGATTGGCTTTACTTGTAATCTAATTTTCCTGTTTTGTCAAGTTCCTCGTAATTATAATAAAGCAGCTTAAAAACAGCAAATATGTATTGCGTAAATACGTCATCGCAATTAACCCCTTCTGTACCGCGACGTATTTTTAACCTTATTCTGGCTACTATTAGACGATTTTATTCAGTTTAAAAAGAGCCCCTAGCAATCAACAGGCTTCGAACTATCTCACTTAATCCTTTTTACTACCACAGATCCTTCTTAAACTGCATAAAATCGTCTAAATATAGCTACAATTAAATTAAAAAGACGTCTCGGTACAGAAGGGGTTAAGGTTAATTGTATCAACCCTTCGCCCATATCCCTGAGTCGTAGGTGGTGAAATATATACGTGTAATAACAAACATGACTACAGGTATATAATACTGTATATCACCGCCTTATAAGGGTTCTTGATAAAGCTCTCGGGCTATATGTCTGACTGATGCGTGCTGGCCTCAACCATTGATATTGCTATGATCTATAGTCTATTCGCTGTGAGTAGGCGAGAAATCATGAGAACCTCTGTAACTCAAAAACGACTAGAGTAATTGAGCTAATATTTCTACCATTTCGGAAAAGTCGGTCAAGGAATATATGTGGATATTTACAGCCCATTTGCTCTAGCCCTTTTTGAGTTACGGAGGATAGAGGTCATGATTTCTCGCCTACTTACAGCGAATAGACTATAGTGTTGTAGCCTATAATACATATCGTCGCTAAAGGGGAGATGGGCGTATTTACTTGTTTTCCTGGCAAGTGATAGCGAGCCTGTAATTTAAGAGGAACTGGCCTTGATCCGGGACATTTTTCTATCGAAAAATGTACAAATTTATCTTGGAGGAAGGTCTTGGGGGAGGGGGGGGAGGTTCTTTAATCTTGATGGAGGTCTAGGGAGGAAACTAAAAAAAACGTGATGAAAATATATATAAATGAGCAAATAAATATGCCCATTCCCCCCTTAGGAGACTCCTTCAGTTCGCTAGCCTAGTTATCATAGCGTTCTGGCTAAGATTTGACGATTTTTCTCGGCTTAAGGGGAGGTCTCCACTTGAGGGATTGTTTTCTTGACCCCTTTCTCCCTCATGTTTAGCCCCATTGCTTTTGATATTATAAAACGTTTGCCCCATTAGTTTAGCGATTTTAAGAACTTTCACCCCATATTAAGACCTTTCGTGCAATTCAGGTGTCTATTTTATCCTGGCGAGCGATAGCGAGCCTGTAATTTAAGAGGAATCGGCCTTCGGCCGGAACATTTTTCTACCGAAAATGTACAAATTTATCTTGAAAGGCACTCGAGGGGGTGTAATTTTAAGGTTGATGGAGGTCTAGGATACAAACTAAATACCTCCCCTTAAGATTGACCTTTGGCTGTGAATGATTAAAATAAAGCTTTCAATTAACCTCTTGACTATCGCAGATCGAGCTCTTCAAAACCGAGTATGATTGTCTATTAGTCGGTAAATTTCCAGCTAATGGTAAATTGTCATGTCTTTATCTTCATTACTCGCCTATTACGTAGATTGTGTAACGAAATATGGTGGTAATTCTTAAAACTTGGTATTAATATGATGCTTAGACATAGTAGATTCATAGTAGATTCATAGTAGATTCATAGTAGATTCATAGTAGATTCATAGTAGATTCATAGTCTTCCATTGTGTATTAACCCTTTGAAGCTCTGACGCGTTTTAACAGTTTATTTTGGCTATCATTAGACGATTGTATGCAGCTTAGGAAGTACCTGTGGGTATTAAAAGGGTAAGTACTATCTCAATCAACCCTTTGACTTCCATATACCGTTACTAATCTGAATAAAATCGTCTAATAGTAGCCAGAAAACGGAACAGAAACGCGTATTGGAGCTTGAAAGGGTTAAGACATTTGCTGCTAAAGGAATCAATTTATCATCAGCTGGAAACAAATTAGAGTCTAGAACAATAGACGACAGAAACGTATCATCGTTACTCAGGGCGGGGTAAAACATCATACTATTAATAATATAACGATAATAATAATGATAAAATATTAATGTAAATAATAATAATAATAATAATAAGAATGTAAATAATAATAATAATAATAACAATAATAAAAACATAGAATACAATAAAATTAAATAACATAACACATATATATATATTTTTTTTTAGCAGTACCTATCATCTTACCCATTCGTGTGGTAAGGCCAGTGAGATGATGTAAACGAAATGGAAAGTTAACGGGTTGCCTAATTTTTGACCGGTTGCATATATATTTTCCGGAGAAACTGAGTGGTCTGATGTAATGTGCTTGATAGTAAGACGATCATGCAGACGCTTAACCCCTGTACTCAGACAAAGATGTCCGAATTCCTTGGTTTTTGCGTACGGGAAGACGCGCCTGGGATTCTTAAAAGCCTTTGTGACCATTGGGGAAGTTTAGAATAGTTTAGTTTAGTTTGTTCAACCCCTGCAGTTATTTTTGAGCGAATATATTGGCAGAACAAGTATTTTTGGAGAGCCAATTATGATATTAAAAGAATTATATATATATATATATATATATATATGGAGGTTAAATCACAAATACGTGTCATCAAATTATGTAGTAAAACTCGCTAGGAAAATTAAAACGATGGAACACATATATACAGTATATATATACAAAGCTTAAGGGGAGGTTTTTATTTCGTTCCCTAGAATTCCATCAAACTTAAAATTACACCCCCTAGACCCCCTTTCAAGATAAATTTTTACATTTTTCGGTAGAAAAATTTCCCGGCCAAAGGCCGGTTCCTCTTAAATCACAGGCTCGCTATCGCTCGCCAGGATAAAATCGACACCTAAAGGGCACGAAAGGTCTTGAAATTGACAGAAATGGGGCAAAAGTTCTTAAAATCACCAAACTAATGGGACAAACGTCTTAAAATCTATAAAGCAATGGGGCTAGACATGAGGGAGAAAGGAGTCCAGAAAAAAGTCCCTCAAGTGGAAATCTCTCCTTAATACTACTGCCATATGTGTTTCTTCAGGTTTAGGAAGTTATCTAGCAATGTAAAGGGTAAAGACTATCCCAACAACACCTTTAACAGTGTAAAGTCCGTTCAGTGTTAAAACAAAAGCAATTGAAGTTAGCTGGAATAAAACATCAAATTAACCCTTTCAAGATCCGATTATGCATTTCTACTCTATTTTCTGGCTATTATTAGACGATTATATTCAGATCAGGAAGGGTGTATGGAAGAAAGCTGGTTATTTAAGATAGTCCTTTACGCTTTAACTCCCACAAATCCTTCCTAAGTTGCATATGACCGTCGATGAGAGCCAGCATACGCTGTCAAATTGCGTCAAGATCATCAAAGGGTTTTGGAAATAGATAATTGGTCATTCCGGATTCTCCATTCCCGCCATCCGTGTGTGTGTATCGTGAGGTGCTTCTCTCTGTGTGTGTGTGTGTGTGTGTGTATAATTGGTCATTCCGGGATATCTATTTCCTCGATCCGTGTGTGTGTATCGTGAGGTGCTTCTGTGTGTGTGTGTGTGTGTGTGGATAATTGGTCATTCCGGGATATTCATTTCCTCGATCCGTGTGTGTGTATCGTGAGGTGCTTCTGTATACTCGACCCGGCCCCTTATGTGGAGTTACGGGCGGGTCGGCTTACAGAGCATGATCACTGGTTACTAATGGACCCGGCCGTCTATAGGGGGTCATTTACCTTTGTTATTGAATCCAGTGTAAGAAATATATACAGTATGTATATATATATATATATATATATATATATATATATATATATATATATATATATATATATACTGTATATATATATAATCACAGGTGGGAAGCGGAAGCGAATAACGGCAGGTAACACCAACGTAATGATGAAAAATATCTGTATTGTATATTAGTGACAGCTTCGACATTCCTTATGTCATCATCAGACCTATTTAATTACTAAGATAATAATTGTATGTAATTAAGCATAACGTACAAACGTAATTTAAACCAAATTAAACATTTAAAACTCTCTCTATATATAAGTGTCACTAATGAATCACTATAGTATTTATATACCGGTAACAAATTAAACTGAACTATGCCTATGTAACGTATAGATAGTGTATATAGGCTCATATTGGCTGAAAGGTAAAAATAGTATTATGTCCTAACTTGCGTGCGTGCGTGCGTGTGTGCGCGCGCTCGCTTTAGCTGTGCCATTACAAATCCCGTGGGGAAATAAACGCATATTTGTGTCCATTATTTTAAAAAATCTGCTAACTCTTCGAAAAAATCCCAATCGTAATATAATAAAGGCCTGCAATTTATACAAATATCATATGACACACATCCTGGCTTCCATTCGCCCAATCATTTGTTCTGGATCTCTCTTGAATTATTGATGGTTGTGTTCTGAAGGATTCGTGGTAAATTATGGTCTTGGAAGCTCACAAGTCAGAATAAATTTGAGACAGGATAACTAGTATATAATCTAAATTGTCTTCACTCAAATCATACTGATATATCATAGTTTCTTACATTGACCTATAATAGTGAACTCTGGAACTCTCTCTCCCTCCATCAATCTTTCCTTCATCCTATGACTTATACTGCTTTAAACTTCGTGGGTGGGCCTATAGGCATTTTGAACCCAACGTCCCTTGAATTTGGCTATGTCACTCTTTTGCCTTGGGAGAGAGAGAGGGGGGGGGGGCACTCGTTACAGGCAGTCTGCCTTTTGTATCCTTCATACATATACAAACAAAAATATCTCTCTCTCTCTCTCTCTCTCTCTCTCTCTCTCTCTCTCTCTCTCTCTCTCTCTCTCTCTCTCTCCAAAGCCAAAGCCAAAGAAGGTTCCACAAGGGGAAACAAATTAAAACTAACAGGCAGGAAAGCGAACCTAGACATTACTACAAATTTGTTCACCCACAGTATTATTAATGAGTGGAATAAGCTCCCTAATGAAGTTATTGACAGTGACTCGATATACACATTTAAAAAAAGGTTAGACACATATCACAGAAAAGTTGGTCTGCAGTAGAAGCTGATCACTGATAAGAGAACCTGGCGGAAATGAAAACATTTTCAGTTGGAAAAGGGAAAAAAAAAAAAAAAAAAAAAAAAAAAAAAAAGTGAAGGTGTGCATGCCTTTTCCTTTCCATTTCTAACTATACTATAAATTCCTTCAGGCGATTTCCAAGCCCTGCAAGGTTATTCACTTCTAACTATTTTCATGTACGGCACATTGCCGGAGGGAGCGGAGGGTGGGGAGAGAGCCTTCATCTTTGCTATCCTTTCCTTCCACTTTCTCTTAGGGTTGCTATCTCTATTAGGATTAAGTCCTGGTCACCTCGTAGGGATCGTAAGATCTGTGTGGCCAGTGTATCTATGTAAATCTATGTAAATATCTCTCTCTCTCTGTCTCTCTCTCTCTCTCTCTCTCTCTCCCTCTCCCTCTCCCTCTCCCTCTCCCTCTCCCTCACCTCCGCTCTGGAATAATCCGTGGTCATAGTAAATCACCTCTGAGCTTCTCTGCTATTATATTTGCAGGTGGGGAAGCCTGATCTGCATACCCCGTCATCAGCCAATTTACCCCCCAGTATACAAAAATACCTGAAGGGGGTCACCGTTTTTTTTTTATCTTTCTCTCCTTTTCTCTCTTTACCTGGCTTGTATCCATTCGGCCCCATTCAGCCAACTGTTTTAAGACGTTTATCCCCATCCAGGTGTCGATTTCTTCCTGGTGAGCGATAGCGAACCAGTATCGTATGGAGAAATCCGGCTTCGCCGGAGAAATTTTGCTATCGAAAAATGTACACATTTAGCTTTCTGTCAAATCAAAAATATATATATGCTGGCTCGCTACCGCTCGCCAGGAAAATATTGACACCTGGATGGGGGTGAACGTCTTAAACAGTAGGCTGCATGGGGCCGAATGGATACAAGCCAAAGAGAGAAGGAGAGAAAGAGAAAACAAGTCGAGTATAAAATAATACATTGGCGTTATGGAGGGCGAGTGGGGATGACTTACTATAGTCTATTTGCTGTAAGGTGGCGAGAAATCATTAACTCTTTCCTCTGTAACTCAAAAGGCGCTAGAACAAATGGGCTGTAAATTCCCACATCTATTCCTTGACTGACTCCTCCCTAATGGTAGACATATTAGCTCGATTACTCTAGTCGTTTTTTAGTTACAGAAGATAAAGATCAGGATTTCTCGCCTACTTCTAGCGAATAGACTATAGTTTCTCGCTGGGTATCAGGTGTCCTCATTAACCCCTTGAAGCTCTGACGCGTTTTAGCAGTTTATTTTGGCTATCATTAGACGATTTTATGCAGGTTAGGAAGTATCTGTGGGTATTAAAAGGGTAAATACTATCTCAATCAACCCTTTGACTTCCGTATACCGTTACTAATCTGAATAAAATCGTCTAATAGTAGCCACAAACAGAACAGAAACGCGTACTGGAGCTTGAAAGGGTTAACAGCCGGTATGGACGGGAAATTAGTTTGCCTGTGTGGATGTTGTGTGTTTAAGGGGAGGTTTATTTGAGGGGAGGTTTATTTAAGGGGAGGTTTATTTAAGGGGAGGTTTATTTGAGGGGAGGTTTATTTAAGGGGAGGTTTATTTGAGGGGAGGTTTATTTAAGGGGAGGTTTATTTGAGGGGAGGTTTATTTAAGGGGAGGTTTATTTGCTCGTTTATTTATTTGTTATTATTTTTTAGTCTCCTCCCTAGAACAGAGATTAATTTGTATATTTTTTGGTTGAAAAATGTTGCAGCCAATGGGCACTTCCTCCATTTACAGGCTCGCTTTCGCTCGCCAGGAAAGAAATCAATACCTATATGGCACTAAAGGTCTTAAAATTGAGAAACTACTGCGGAAAACGTCTTAAAGTATCAACATAAATAGAGTTAAAGATGTGGGAGAAGAGGTCCAGAAAAGAAAAGAAAAAAACTCTAGTGAAAATCTCCACTTAACGTGTTGCTGGGGTCACTTAAGGGGAGATTTCCACTTAAGGGATTTTTTTCTTTACCCCCTTCTCCCTCATGTTTAGCCCCATTGCTTTTGAGATTTTAAGACGTTCGCCCCATTGCTTTGGCGATTTTAAGAACTTTCACCCAATTTATGTCACTTTTAAGACCTTTCGTCCCATTTAGGTGTCGATTTTTTCCTGGCGAGCGATAGCGAGCCTGCAATTTAAGAGGAATCGGCCTTCGGCCGGGAAATTTTTCTATCGAAAAATTTACAAATTTATCTTGAAAGGGGGTCAAGGAGGTGTAATTTCAAGCTTGATGGAAGTCTAGGAAACTCACTAAAAACCTTCCCTTAATTCATGATTGCAACCTGGGGGAGCAGTTCCGAGTTAACATATTGAACGCGAATATGCTGATGTACGGTACCTCGGAAATGGGTGTGGATGTAAGAGCTGACAGATATAGAACAAACATATACTGATATACCTCGGAAATATACTGATATACCTCGGAAATGGGTTTGTATCTAAAATGTAACGGGTATAAAATGCGAATATGGTGATAGAACGCGATTATGGTGATAGCACGCGAATATGGTGATAGAACGCGAATATGGTGATAGAACGCGAATATGGTGATTGAACGCGAATATGGTGATTGAACGCGAATATGGTGATAGAACGCGAATATGATGATAGAACGCGAATATGGTGATAGAACGCGAATATGGTGATAGAACGCGAATATGATGATAGAACGCGAATATGATGATAGAACGCGAATATGGTGATAGAACGCGAATATGGTGATGGAACGCGAATATGGTGATAGAACGCGAATATGATGATAGAACGCGAATATGGTGATTGAACGCGAATATGGTGATAGAACGCGAATATGGTGATAGAACGCGAATATGGTGATAGAACGCGAATATGGTGATAGAACGCGAATATGGTGATAGAACGCGAATATGTTGATAGAACGCGAATATGGTGATTGAACGCGAATATGGTGATAGAACGCGAATATGGTGATAGAACGCGAATATGATGATAGAACGCGAATATGGTGATAGAACGCGAATATGGTGATTGAACGCGAATATGTTGATAGAACGCGAATATGTTGATAGAACGCGAATATGGTGATTGAACGCGAATATGGTGATAGAACGCGAATATGGTGATAGAACGCGAATATGATGCTAGAATGCGAATATGGTGATAGAACGCGAATTTGGTGATAGAACGCGAATATGGTGATAGAACGCGAATATGCTGATTGAACGCGAATATGCTGATGTACCTCGGAAATGGGCTTGCATCTAAGAGTTGACAAATATATCACGCGAATAATATGCTGTACGAAAATAAGGTGAAGTAAACATCAGCCTGCACAATAACATCTGTCCTCCATCACAAACAATAACATCTGTCCTCCATCACAAACAATAACATCTGTCCTCCATCACAAATGTCCTCCATCACAAACAATAACATCTGTCCTCCATCACAAACAATAACATCTGTCCTCCATCACAAACAATAACATCTGTCCTCCATCACAAACAATAACATCTGTCCTCCATCACAAACAACTTCATTACTCGACCACAATAAATATCCGGGAGAAAGAGAGCAATGGTAAAGTCATCTCGGTGTGGTTTACCGGGCGACAGATTTCACAGATTGGGATTGGGATTTCTCTATAGGGATTTCTCCTTAGGGATTTCTCTGTAGGGGCAATCAAAACGTGACTGTGGTATTCTGACCTTATACCGTATAGTCTAACCCTATCTAAAGGAAAGTAACTGAAGGGGAGGCAGACCGTTTATTTGGTCTATTAATGCATTCATTCATATGTTTTTTGTTTAGTTTCCTCCCTAGACCTCCATCAAGCTTAGAAAAACACTCCCTAGACCCCCCTTCAAGATAAATTTGTACATCTTTCGGTAGAAAAATGTCCCGGCCGAAGGCCGATTCCTCTTAAAATTGCAGGCTCGCTATCGCTCGCCAGGAAATAATCGACACCTAAATGGCACGAAAGGTCTTAAAATTGACAACGGAATGGGGCGAAAGGAGTTAAAATCGCCAAACTAATGGGCCGAACGTCTTATAATCTCAAAACTAGTGGGGCTAAACATTAGGGAGAAGGGGGTCCAGAAAACCGGTCTTCCTCCCCTTAACGTTTCTAACTAACATTAACCAAATTAGCACGTCATTCTTTTACCTACGCTAAACTAACAGTATTCCCTTGTCAAATTTACTTGCTACCATTAAACACGGGCTTTGATTGTAAAAAAAATAATAAATAGAATTCGACCCAAACCTCAAGATAAGTTAAAACAAAATGTTTGTTAAGTGAGAGGATGGAGGAAAATACCGAAGAAAAGGCTTTACAGACATAACTGAACCCTTACTATACCGGCGACGTCTTTTTGTTAAAATTTAATCTGCATTTAGACGATTTTATGAAGCTTAGGAAGGATATATGGTAGCTAAAAGGATGAATTGAGATAGCCTATGATCTTTCAACGGGTAGACATCCTTCCTAAGCTGACTAAAACCATCTAATAGTTGCCAGAATATAATTAGAAGGATGGCACCGGTACTGAATGGGTTAATTTGTGCAGTAGTAGGTGAAAAACCCGGTCATTTTGGAGGTGAGAGTTGAACAGAAAAGGGTTTTTTGAGCACAGACGCTTGACAAGTTAAGGGGAGGCAGCTCGTTTTTCTGGACCCCCCTTCTCCCTAATGTTTAGCCCCACTAGTTTTGAGATTATAAGACGTTCGGCCCATTAGTTTGGCGATTTGAACACCTTTTGCCCCATTTCGTTGTCAATTTTAAGACCTTTCGTGCCATTTAGGTGTCGATTATTTCCTGGCGAGCGATAGCGAGCCGGGACATTTTTCTATCGAAAAATGTACAAATTTATCTTGAAGGGGGGTCTTGGGGTTTTTTTTCTACGCTTTATGGAGGTCTGGGGAGGAAACTAAAACAATATATGAATAAATGAATTAATAGACCAAACAAACGGCCAGCCTCCCCTTAAGAGGGTGGTGCTTGTTTTTCGGTCTCTGTTTATATTATTTCCTTTATTTTTTAGTTTCCCCGCTATACCTCCATCGAACTTAAAAATACTCCCCCTAGACCCCCTTCAAGGTAAATTTGTACATTTTTTAGGGCAGTTCGTCTGGCTATTATATATAAAAAGGGTTGGGTCAGAAAGTTCAATGATAAAGCAAAGGGTTAAAGTTAAGAACAATTGGCGATAGGTAAGTACCCAGATCAATATTTCAGTGAAGATTGGTAACTGTATGTAAATGCAACATTGAAGCGGTTAGCTGTTTCATGATCCGTGTACGAATTTATGTTCTGCTTTCTGGTTTTTATCAGACTATTTTATTCAGATTAGGAAGCTTATATAGAAGTTAGAGGGTTAATTGAGATATGAGATTGTCTTTACCATTATAATTCCCACGGATCCTTCCTAACCGGTACCAAATCGTGTAATGATGGCCAGCTTGAACTATCAAAATGCGTCCTAATCTTTAAAGGATTAACCCCTTCTGTACCGGTGCCGTCCTTGCAACTTTCTTCTGGCTACTATTAGACGATTTTAGTCATATTCAAAAGGGTTTCTAGCAATTAACAGTCTTCTAACTATCTCACTTAACCCTTTTTATTACCCCAGACCCTTCTCAGACCACACAAAATCGTCTAAATATAGCCACAATAAAACACAAAAGACGTCGCCGGTACAGAAGGGATTAAGATGAACCTAATATAATCAATCCAAGGAAAGTTAAACACAAAATTCTCCCATGATAGAAAACAAATATATATCGGTTTAAATGTCTGACATCTGGTATACTTAATAACGGGTGGTCGGTGGTTCCCAAAAGACTCACCCTGCACTAGATGGGGTTAAGGGGAGGATGGCCGTTTTTTGGTCTATTAATTAATTTATTCATAGTTTTTTTTTAGTTTCCTCCCTAGGCCTCCATTAAGCTTAGAGAAACCCCCTAGACCCCCCTTCAAAATAAATTTGTACATTTTCCGGTAGAAAAATTTCCCGGCCGAAGGCCGGTTTCTCTTAAAATTGCAGGCTCGCGACACCTAAATGGCACGAAAGTCTTAAAATTGACAACAAAATGGAGGGAAAGGTGTTAAAATCGACAAACTAAAGGGCGAACGTCTTATAATCTCAAAACTAGTGGGGCTAAACATTAGGGAGAAGGGGGTCCAGAAAAACGGTCTGCCTCCCCTTAAGAAGGAACTAATATAATCCAATCCAAGGAAAGGTAAACACCGAATTCTCCCATGATAACAAAATATATCGGCTTACCAGTACAAATCTCTGACATCTGGTATACTTGGTAATGGTGACCACAAACACTCCAAATCGTTTCAATAGGGCACGACTCTCTCTGCTTCGATACAGATTCTTGTATTTTGATAACAACATAATGACTAGGCATGTGGGCGAATAATTACTGCAGACCTCCTTCATAACGTTAACATACATATACATATACGTCGGCACAGTAGGTCGCCAGTCTCTCTTTTGGTAGACAGTCCTCGAAGTTTGTTATCTCCAAACAATGATGAAGCTTATGGGTAAAACATTTGGTGTACTTCATGACATCAACATACTTTACATAAATCGAGCTTTCTTGATAGAGATTCGCGTCCTCTAATAACAACATGAACATGAAGCGTATGGATGAATAATTAGGTCTCCGTGACATCAGCATAGATAAATCTCAACACATCAGGGGTGTACATTCTCTAGCCATAATGTTTATAATCTTCTCGAAAGTCTATTCGTTATAAGTAGGCCATAAATCGTGACCCCTAGCCACTGTATCTAACAAAGACCTAGAGTATATGGGCTGTAAATGTTCTCACCTATTCCCTGGCCGACCTTCCCAAATGGAGAGATTAGCTCGATTTTTTTTTTTTTTTTTAACATGGATACAAAAGGCAAAGCTGCCTGTAACAAATCCCCCCCCCCCCCTTCCCCATCCCAAGGTTGATAGTGATAGACAGCCAAAATCAAGGTACGTTAGAGTTAATTTGATTGTTACAAATGTTACGCACCACGATTTTTGGCCAACTTCTAATGAACATGGTATATATGGTTCCAGAATGTCGCTGCTCTCTCTGGTTTGATAGACATTCTAATACCGAATAATTTTGCAGCATGACTGGATAATTAGGTTTCCGCCGTGGCATCGAGATAGATATTGCTTCAGAGATCAGAGTTACAATACTCTTAGTTTAGGCATATTGTTTACCTACTGTTGCCTTTCACGATCGCAATATTGGATGCATTTACACTCGGTGATGAACCATACACAGGATCGAAAGGCCGTGATATTTTGTAGTATATGTACTATTTTCACCCACAAACAACAGTATATTGACCCTTTGTTCTCTGTGGCACCTCTTCCTTACCCAGTCCATACCCTTCAACAAACAGCCTAGTGAGGATTAAAATATATATTTATGCTTGCCTTCCTTTGTAGTCCTCTGAATTCTTTCCCATCATAAAATATAAGCCATAATGTTGAGGATTTATTGGGTGTCATTATTGGGTGCCATCTGTCAGTTGGTGTGTTGGTAAAGGTGTCATGGTGGTGAAGGTGTTATAGGTAGCGCCAACGAACTTGACAATAATCTTGACCCCTTAACTTCTTATAACTCGAAATGAATTAAATCAATCGGGCTGAAATTCTTATAATTTGGGAAGAGTTCACCAGGTAATAGGTGTGGATATTTACAGCCAGTTTGCTCAAGGTCCTTTTTGAGTTACGAAGTGGTCAGGTTTCGATATTTTTGTCAAACTCGTTGGCGCTACCTTTAGTGGTGTCATGGTGTTGTGGTGGTGTTGATGGGGGGGGGGGGGGGCGGCTGTTAATCTGAGGGTCTGACAGGCGGTGCGTGTGTGAATGTATGTTAGTGTATGTACGTGTTTGGTTGTGTGTGTGTGTGTACGTGTTTGTTTGTGTTTCAGTCTGTGTGTGTGTGTGAGTGAGTGTACGTGTTTGTTTGTGTTGCAGTGTGTGTTCCTATATGTGTGTGTCTTTATGTGTGCCTGTGTATATGCATAATTATATTTACTAACATTTGTACAACATTATTCATTGCTAACCTACACACAGACATGACTTGTAGTAGACGTAAGATCACTTCTAAAATAATATACCTGGCATAGTAGCTTGCTCCACAACATTACGTGCTGGAGATTTCAAAACTAGTCCACAAAACACTAAGGGTCTGATTTCCTAACTTATGTTCTGGTCTGTGTCATTACAACAACAAATTTTAACCAAAAATTTGCTGTTTTCATATTGTGAGTAGTTTATAGATACTGTAGGCCGATTTCTTCTAAGTTACAGGCTCGCTCTCGCTCGCCCAGAGAATAATCGACACCAATATGGGATGAAGCGTCTTATTATCGCCAAGCTAATGGGATGAAACGTCTTAAAATCTCCTAACTAAGTGAGCGAAACAGGGAGATCGAAATAGACCTCCCTGGGACCAAATAGGGTTACCATGTGGAAGTGTTGCCAGCTATACCTCTGTGGCCGGCACGGTATTCTGACGGGGGTTCCTTGAGGTACTAGACTCTTGCCTTTCCTGCGTCACGTTCAACACACAGACATACAAGCACACTGGCACACTCATGCACAAACACACAGGCACACACACTCATACACTCACCCAAAAACACATAGACATACAAGCACACAGGCAGACATATTCACACACGCAAAACACAAACATAAAAACACACAGGCACACATACTCACACACGCAAAAACACAGATGCACACATACTCACACACTCACGCAAACACAATTAACACATACACACAGGCACACATGCTAACACAGGCTAACACAGGCACACACAAACACACAGAGGCACACATTGTTCTCGGCACATTGGCTATCCTGCCCGGCCATGTAAACAAAGCAGTGTGTTGAAAGGGAAGGGAATGGGGGGGGGGGGTGTTAGTGCTTGCAACGGGACGCACGGTAAACACACATTAGTCCACCATTGAGGGGGGAGGTGTTATTTAGTTGTTTATAGATTTATTCGTCATTGATTTAGTTTATTTACTTATATATTTATTATTATTATTTTTGTTTTTTTTTGTTTTTTTTCTTCATTATTTTACTTGTCTTCCTTGGCTTCCATCAAACTTGAAAAAAAAACATCCTCACGATCCCCCTTAGAGATTAATTTGTACATTTTATTCGCCAGAAAAATGTCCAGGCCGATGGCCGACTCCTCCAATATTACAGGCTCGCCAGCGCTCGCCAGGGAAAAATCGACACCGAAATGACGCAAGTTTTAATATTGACAAAGAAATAGAGTGAAAGGTATTAAAATATCGAACGTTTGAAAATATGAAAACTAATGGGGCTTTACATGAGGAAGAAGTGGGACCAGCAAAATCAACCATCTCCCCTTAAAAATCATGCGACAGCTTCCAAAATAATATGTATATTTACAATATGTTTGATCAATTGTTTACTCGTATTTACAATATGTTTGATCAATTGTTTACTCGTATTTACAATATGTTTGATCAATTGTTTACTCATATTTACAATATGTTTGATCAATTGTTTACTCGTATTTTTATTTTGTTTCGTATTATATGAAGATTGAGATACCCTCGTGTGAGCTGCGTCCTCTCTCTCTCTCTGTCTCTGTCTGTCTCTCTCTCTCTCTGTCTCTGTCTGTCTGTCTCTGTCTGTCTGTCTGTCTGTCTGTCTGTCTGTCTGTCTGTCTCTCTCTCTCTCTCTCTCTCTCTCTCTCTCTCTCTCTCTCTCTCTCTCTCTCTCTCTCTCTCTCTCTCTCTCTCTCTCTCTCTCTCTCTCTCTCTCTCTCTCTCTCTCTCTCTCTCTTCTTTTTCTTTGATATCCATACCTTCTATCTTCCCTTACTCACGGGTTAGCTATCTCTACTAAAATTAAGTCCTGACCACCTCGTTGGGATCGTAAGGTCTGTGTGGTCAGTGTATCTATGTAAATCTCTCTCTCTCTCTCTCTCGCTCTCTCTCTTTCTCTCTCTCTCTCATCATCATCATCCTCCACCCACATCCATCAGTTTCCAGCTTTCACCATCCCCGTGATCTAGAAGGCAGTAAGTTACCTAGAAAATTACCCCCAAATTGGCAGTAAGTTACATTGAAAATTACCCCTAAAGGCAGCATATACAAAGAAAATTACCCCAAAACTCGGATAATCGTGAAAATTACCCCAAAAGCCAGCCGTTACTTAGAAAATGACCCCAAAACTCGGAAAATCTTAGCCAATTCATCCAACAACCTGACCACCTCCGAAATCTGACCAAAAACCTTCTTTGATTTGTCTTTATGAAGTAATTTGTGCCATTTCCCGTGTCTTTCCAGTAAATATGCGTATTTGTTTTGAAACTCACTGGCATTCTGAGAACTATATAAGCTATTCAATGGCATTAAGGAGGAATGAGCGTATTTATTTGCTCATTTATAATATATATATACAGTATATACTGTATATATATATATATATATATATATTTATATATATATTTTTTTTTTAGTTTCCTTTCTAGACCTCCATCAAGCTTAAAATTACATCCCCTTGACCACCCTTTTAAGATAAATTGTACATTTTTCGGTAGAAACATATTCCGGCCGAAGGCCGGTTCCTCTTAAATTACAGGTTGGCTATAGCTCGCCAGGTTATAATCGACTCCTAAATGACACGAAACATCTTGATATTGATATAGAAATGGGACGACAGGTTTTAAAATCGACAAATTAATGGGGTGAATGTCTTAATATCTGATAACTAATGGTACTAAACATGAGGAAGAAGGGGGACCAGAAAAACGACCCATCTCCCCTTAAAATATATATCATCGCTGTATAAAGTGATATAGGTGATGATAGGTTATGTTGGATGGAATGTGAGGATTTTATTGAGACCGCAAGTGATGTTTATTGCCGATAGTTTGCCTTTTTTTTTTTTTTCTATGTGATTGAGGGAGGCAAAAGGCATAACTGCCTATAGCGAGTGCCTCCCCCATAGTTGAAAGAGTGACAGGGCCAAAATCAAGGGACGTTCGAGCCAAAATGCCTGGACACACGGAGTTTGAAGCAATTTAAGTCATAGGAAGAGGGAAAGACTGATTCTGGGAGAGAGTTCCAGAGCTCAGCTGTTGAGTAGAAGAAAGTTTGAGAGTAACGTTTCACTCTTGGGTTGGAGAGTTGCACAGAGTAGGGGTGGGATTGAGTTGCAAGACGGGTACCACGTGCCCTACGTAAAGGAGGTGGTATGCACTGGGAAAGCTCTGAGGAACACTGATTATTATAGTAGCGATAGAATATAGCGAGAGAGATGCAACAGTGCGGCGGAGAGAGAGAGATTGCAGAGAGTTGGTGAGTGGACGGGAGTTAATGATACGAAAGGCCTTCCTTTCAACTTTGTCTAGGAGAGCGGTGTGAGAGGAACCTCCCCACACATGTGAACAATACTCAATACAAGGGCGCACTATGCCCTTGTACAGAGCAAGAAGCTGTGCAGGGGAAAAGAACCCCCTAAGGCGGTTGAGCACACCCAGCTTCTGGGAGGCTGCCTTAGCAAGACTGGTAATATGGTCCTTCCAAATGAGAGCAGAAGAAAAAGAGACACCAAGAATATTGAGAGAAGATGAAGGGTTGATTTTTGTATTGTTGAAGAATAAGGGATAGTCCGCTGGGAGATCCTGACGAGTAGATAGATGGAGAAATTGGGTTTTGGAAGCATTAAAGTTAACAAGGTTTTCTCTGCCCCAATTGGAAATAGTATTTAGATCAGAATTTGAGAGTACTATGGCTTCATTATGTTTGTCATTGAGGGATTGCTGGCTGGGGCGTTCTGAAAAACTAATGGACAAGGACAAGACTAAAACAAGGTTGAGTCGTCTGCATATGAATGGATAGGAATTAAGGTACAGTTAAGGAGATCATTTATAAAAATTAGAAAGAGAATAGGAGATAGGACAGAGCCCTGAGGAACACCGGAGTTTATAGGGTGAGGAAGTGAACAATGGCCGTCCACAACCGCGGCTATGGAACGGCCGGAAAGGAAATTGGAGACAAAGGCACATATGGAGGGATAGAAACCGAAGGAGGGTAGTTTAGAAATTAAAGATTTATGCCAGACTCTATCGAAGGCTTTCGATATGTCTAGTGCAATAGAAAAAGTCTCACCGAAGTCCCGAAAGGAGGATGACCAAGAGTTAGTAAGATATGAAAGAAGATCACCAGTAGAGCGACTCTTAAGGAAGCCATACTGGCGATCTGAGAGCAGATTATGAGAAGAGAAATGCTTAAGAAATTTGGAAGCAAGAATAGTTTCAAAAACTTTAGAAAGACAAGAGATGAGAGCAATTGGACGATAGTTGGAGGGTTGAGAGCGGTCACCCTTCTTTGGGACAGGTTGAATGTGAGCAAACTTCCAGCATGAAGGGAAGACGTTAGAGGATAGACAGAGACGAAAGAGTTTGCCTAGGCAGGGAGTTAGCACGGAAGCACAGTTTTTGAGAACAAGAACACTGTCTGGACCGTACGCCTTATTAGTGTTAAGCCCAGAGAGGGTAGAAAGTACATCTTTAGAAGAGATTAGGATATTAGGCATAAGTAAGAGAGAGGAGGGCGGAGAGGGAGGAATAGCACCGGAATCATCCAAGGTGGAGTTTTTAGCAAAAGTTTGAGCGAAGAGTTTAGCTTTGTCAGAGGAAGAAGTGATGGTTGTGCCATCAGAGTGGGAAAGGGGAGGGAAAGACGAGGAAGAGAAATTGTTGGAGAGGTTTTTGGCTAGATGCCAGAAAGCTTGGGAAGAGCTAGAGTTGGATAGTTCCGTGCATTTATTATTGATGAAAGAGTGTTTGGCAAGTCGAAGAACAGATTTGGCTTGATTCCGGGCAGAAACATATGAAGAATGAGAGTCTTGAGTTTTAAGGCGTCGGTACCGTTTGAATGCTTCCTCCTTATTGCGGACAGCAGTAGAACAGGCGTGAGTAAACCAAGATTTTTTAGTATTAGTCTGAGAGAAAGAGAATGGAATGTATGCTTCCATGCCCGATAGGATTACCTCGGTAATGCGTTGAGCACTCTCTGAGGGTCCCCGGCCACGGAAGCAGAAATCATTCCATGGGAAATCAAAGAAGTACTGCCGAAGAGCCTCCCAGTCGGCAGCGCCAAAGTGCCACAAGCGCCGCCGGCTAGGAGGATCGGGTGGCCGTACTGGAGAGATAGGACAGGTGACAGAGATAAGTTTATGGTCGGAGGAGCCCAAAGGAGAGAAAAGATCGACAGTATAAGAAGAAGGGTTAGAAGTTAGAAACAGGTCAAGAATGTTGGGCCGATCTCTGATGCGATCCGGGATACAGGTGGGTTGCTGAACTAACTTCTCTAGGTCATTTAGGATAGAAAAGACGTAGGCTTGTTCACCAGGTGGATCAGTAGTGTAAGAGGAGAGCCATTGGCGGTGGTGAACGTTGAAATCTCCTAAGATGGAGATTTCTGAGAAAGGAGAAATGGATAGAATGTGTTCCACTGTAGAGTTTAGATAGTCAAAGAATTTGGGAAAGTTGGTAGAGTTAGGGGAAAGATAGACAGCACAGAAATATTTAGTAAGAGAATGACAGGAAAGTTTGAGCCATAAAGTTGAGAATTCAGAAGAGTCGAAATCGGGAACACGAGAGCAAGTGAGTTTGTTGTGCACATATGCACAACATCCGCCTCTGGCTTTGAAACTAGGATAGAGAAAGTAAGAGGATACAGAGAAGGGGCTGCTGGATGTTGCTACAGACACCTGAGTTTCGGTGAGGAAGAGAAGATCAGGTTTGTAGGAGGAGAGATGGTGCTCAACAGAGTGAAAGTTAGAGGAAAGTCCGCGAATGTTGCAGAAATTAATAGAAAGAGTAACAGGCCGAGGTCCAGGTAATTGTGTGGGGTCGTCAGGGGATGGTCGGTCGGGAGTGGGGGCATTTATGGTCCCCCCCCCCCCCCTGGGGACTCCGAGGCTGGGCTAGAATTCATAATTTTGTTTTGTTTTTAATTTTGGTGTGGAGGAATGAAGTGTGGTGTGCATGTTTAGTGTAGTGAAGTGGATAGGAGGAGGAGGTGTTTGTGAGAGCTAGCTGGATTGCTCTCAGTGTAAATGAGGCACAAAGAAAATCAGTAAGAGAGGCCAAGCAAATGAAACAGGAGTTCCAGCGACTCTTTATCACATGCCTATAACCTCACCTGGGTCTAGCCCTGATCGATTGGTGCCTACAATCTCCCCCTGCTTGTAAATGTATCTGACGCTCAATTTAATCTTATTTAGTTACAGTATATTCCTTGTTTATTTAATTATTTGTATTTTGTTCACGTAACCTAGCCTTATTAGTACCTTTATTATTAGTATTTGTTATATTTAATTGTATATTATCGCATTTGCCTGCTCGTAAATGTATCACATCACGGTCAATTTAACCTTTTTTGTTTACAGTATAATGCCTTATTTTGTTAATTATATGTATGTTTGCACGTAACCGTGCCTTATTGGTATTGTATGTATGTATGTACATTACACAGGCACACATCCCATAGCCGGAGGTGGCCGACTCGTGACACAGCCCGAACAGGAAAAAAAAAAAAAAAAAAAAAAAAACACACGCATCTACTGTACAGTAGGTCACTCAGAGAAGACTTAGAAGAAGCTTTATTGGTACCTTTATATAATCTCCTGTCTTGTATACTGTCGTAATGTTCTCGTTTGATTACTATGATTCTGTTCTCACATAAAAACACCTCGTAAGTCCCATAATGATTAAGGGGAGGTTTTTAGTTTGTTCCCTATATTCCCATCAAACTTACGATTACACCCCCTAGACCCCCTTTCAAGATAAATGTGTACATTTTTCGGTAGAAAAATTTCCCGGCCGAAGGCCGGTTCCTCTTACATTACAGGCTCGCTATCGCTCGCCATGAAAAAATAGACACCTAATTGGCACGAAAGGTCTTAAAATTGACAGAAATTGGGCGAAAGTTCTTAAGATCGTCAAACTGATGGGGCGAAAGTCTTAAAATCTCAAAAGCAATGGGGCTAAACATGAGGGAGAAAGGGATCAAGAAAAAAATCCCTCAAGTGGAAATCTCCCCTTAATGTAAGCACCCCCTGCTTGTTGGAAGTCTAGTATAGTTCACGTTGCAAGCCAAAGCATTTCCTGTTAATGAAATATCCGGTTGAATTAAGGCAAAGAATATGATTAAACTGACATTACTTAGTTCGTGTTAGTTGAATTTCGCTTGTGCCGAAATTTGTTGATCAGGACGTAACTCTAAAATAAATGGCTGAAATATTTGCTCCGACTCCAAAAGGCCTGACCAAACCTGACAAAAATCGTCTGGGGGTGGCACTGATAGAAGGGTAACGTACAGTAAAGCCGGTATCACACGAGAGCTTTTATAGCCAACATTCGATAATCAACATTTTTCTGGCAACATTGCTGGACTATTTTGCACTGGTATCGGAAACTAGACAGATTATGGATGCATTTAGGTAACCGAAGTATTTTAAGTGTTGACCTCATAACGCATTTTAACAGTTTATTCTGGCTATCATCAGACACGATTTTATTCAGAGTAGGAGGGGTATACGGAAGTCAGAGGGTTAATTGAGAAAGTCCTTACCATTTTAACTCCCACAGATCCTTCCTAAGCTGTATAAGATCGTTTAATAATAGCCAGAAATAACTGTCAAAACGCGTCATAATGTTCAAGGGGTTAAGGGTCAAAGGCATCACCATGATTTTGAGAGCGTGTCCAATTTCTCCGTCGGCCTGAGAGAAAGGCTATATGAAGGGTTTATGAAGGCTATATGAAGGCTATATGAAGGGTTTATGAAGGCTATATGAAGGGTTTATGAAGACTATATGAAGGCTATATGAAGGGTTTATGAAGGCTATATGAAGGGTTTATGAAGGCTATATGAAGGGTTTATGAAGGCTATATGAAGGGTTTATGAAGACTATATGAAGGCTATATGAAGGGTTTATGAAGGCTATATGAAGGGTTTATGAAGACTATATGAAGGCTATATGAAGGGTTTATGAAGGCTATATGAAGGGTTTATGAAGGCTATATGAAGGGTTTATGAAGGCTATATGAAGGGTTTATGAAGGCTATATGAAGGGTTTATGAAGGCTATATGAAGGGTTTATGATGGCTATATGAAGGCTATATGAAGGGTTTATGAAGGCTATATGAAGGGTTTATGAAGGGTTTATGAAGGCTATATGAAGGGTTTATGAAGGCTATATGAAGGGTTTATGAAGGCTATATGAAGGGTTTATGAAGGCTATATGAAGGGTTTATGAAGGCTATATGAAGGCTATATGAAGGCTTTATGAAGGCTATATGAAGGCTATATGAAGGGTTTATGAAGGCTATATGAAGGGTTTATGAAGGCTATATGAAGGCTATATGAAGGGTTTATGAAGGCTATATGAAGGGTTTATGAAGGCTATATGAAGGGTTTATGAAGGCTATATGAAGGCTATATGAAGGGTTTATGAAGGCTATATGAAGGGTTTATGAAGGCTATATGAAGGCTATATGAAGGGTTTATGAAGGCTATATGAAGGGTTTATGAAGGCTATATGAAGGGTTTATGCCTTAAGGGGGGTGACCTGTTTTGGTTCTGTCCTTTTCTATCTTTCTCTGGCTTGTATCCATTTGGCCCCATTCAGCCTACTGTTTTAAGACGTTTATCCCCATCCAGGTGTAAATTTTTTACTGGTGAGCGGTAGCGAGCCAGCATATTTTTAATTTTTGTTTGACAGCAGGCTAAATTTGTACATTTTTCGACAGAAACATTTCTCCGGCGAAGCCGGATTTCTTCATATAATGCTGGCTCGCTATCGCTCGCCAGGAAGAAATCGACACCTAGATGGGGATAAACGTCTTAAAATAGTTGGCTGAATGGGGCCGAATGGTTACAAGCCAGAGAAAGAAAGAAAAGGACAGAAATAACAAAAAAAAAAACAGGTCACCCCCCTTAAGGGGAGGTTATTCTATTTGTATTGTATTTTTATTTGATATGTTCTTCTAGTTTCCTCCCGAGACCTCGATCAGGTAAAAACAAACAAACACAACAACAACAACAACAACAACAACAACAACAACAAGACCCTCCTTCATGATAAATGTGCACATTATTCTGTAGATGTATATGGTTCCTACTAAATGACAGACTCGCTCATGTTCTCGAAGCTGCAATTCCCGAGCGTCCGAAAATGTCCGGAAACTCGCCCCGTGTGACACATCGGTTTGACTTTCCTCGATAAACAAAAGTCACCGTGACATTATTTTTATGGCCAATCACGACTGAGGGCATCTTGGTGCAATAGGTTGTAATGTACACAGAAAACCAAATGTTACGTGTTTTTCCTTAAAGGGAGAGGGGTATAAGGGTGCATTTATTTGCTTATCTGTATATTTTATATGATTTTGTTTTAGTTTCCTCCCTAGACCTCCATCAAGCTTAAAAAGATACCTCCAAGACCCCCTTTCAAGATAAATTTGTACAATTTTTCGATAGAAAAATGTCCAGGCCGAAGGCCGGTTCGTCTTAAATTATTATGTTCTATCCAACAACCAACTCTACTCCTAAAATCGATTAATGAAATATTACAAACACATGTGGCAGTCCGTGGATTCGAACCCAGGACGCTCACACCGAAAATCAATTACAGGCTCGCTATCGCTTGCCAGGAAGAAATCGACACCTAAATAACACAAAAGGTATATATATACATATATATAGACAATGAAATGAGGTGAAAGGACTTCAAATCTCCAAATTATTGAGCCAAATGTCTTAAAGTCTGAAAACTAATGGGATTAAACATGAGGGAGAAGGGGGGCCAGAAAACCCGATCATCCCCCCTTAAAACAGGTTTATATTAACTCCTGCAACATGACAACTTTGTACCTTTTATTAACTCCTGCAACATGACAGCTTTGTACCTTTTATTAACTCCTACAACATGACAGCTTTGTACCTTTTATTAACTCCTGCAACATGACAACTTTGTACCTTTTATTAACTCCTGCAACATGACAACTTTGTACCTTTTATTAACTCCTGCAACATGACAACTTTGTACCTTTTATTAACTCCTGCAACATGACAACTTTGTACCTTTTATTAACTCCTGCAACATGACAGCTTTGTACCTTTTATTAACTCCTGCAACATGACAGCTTTGTACCTTTTATTAACTCCTGCAACATGACAGCTTTGTACCTTTTATTAACTCCTGCAACATGACAGCTTTGTACCTTTTATTAACTCCTGCAACATGACAGCTTTGTACCTTTTATTAACTCCTGCAACATGACAACTCTGTACCTTTTATTAACTCCTGCAACATGACAGCTTTGTACCTTTTATTAACTCCTGCAACATGACAGCTTTGTACCTTTTATTAACTCCCGCAACATGACAGCTTTGTACCTTTTATTAACTCCTGCAACATGACAGCTTTGTACCTTTTATTCTGGCTAAAGTTAAACGATTTCATGCAGTTTAAACCTTTGAGTCCCAGCGACGTGGGTTACATTTGTTGTCAGTTATATGTAGACGATATTATGAAGCTTCAAAGGTATCTGTGGTAGCTAAAAGGGTTCGTTGAGATAGCTTGAAGCCTTATTATTGCTAGAAGTCCTTCCTAAGCTGAATAAAATCGTCTAACCATTGCCAGAAGATAATTAAATGGATGTCACCGGTACTGAACGGGTTAAGGGAAGATTTCCACTTGAGGGATTTTTTTCTTGATTCCTTTCTCCCTCATGTTTAGCCTCATTGTTTTTTCTAATTGTAAGACGTTTGCCCCATTATTTTGACGATTTTAAGAACTTTCAACCCATTTCTGTCAATTTTAAGACCTTTCGTGCCATTTAGGTGTCGATTTTATCCTGGCGAGTGATAGCGAGGCTGTAATTTAAGAGGAACCGGCTTTCAGCCGGGACATTTTCTACCGAAAAATTTACAAATTTATCTTGAAAGGGGCTCAAGGGGGTGTAATCTTAAGCTTGAAGGATATCTAGGGACCAAACTAAAAACCTCCCCTTAAGAAGACCTAGGTTATTCGAAAGATTTAATATCGAGATAGTTTTGACACTTGAAGTAGATTCCAAGCGAAAGAAACCCGTGTAATGGTAACCAGAATAAAGGCGGTGTCACACGAGCGATTTTTCCGTCAATATTTACGAGCAATTGTAGTCTGGCAGCTTGATAATACAAGATCCCTAAGTATTAAACTAGCCATCATAATCTACCTTAGATCTAGTTTCCCATTCCTATCTGAAAGAGCCTGAAATTAGTACGATAAAAAACTTGCTCATCGAAAATTGCCGGAATATACGTTCGTGTGACACCGCTTTAAAGGGAGATGGTTTACTTTTTGGCCGATTTTTGCATGTATTCATTAATTTTCTAGTTTCCTCCCTAGACCTCCATCAAAAATTTACAAATTAATCTAGAAGGGGGATCTAATGGATGTTTTGATAAAACATCCATTATATCCCCCTTCTAGATTAATTTGTACATTTTTCGGTAGAAAAATGTCCCGGCCAAAGGCCGGTTTTTCCAACAGTATCGTTCGCCAGGGAAAAAATCGACACCTAAATAGCACGAAAGGTCTAAATATTGACTAAGATGGGGCGAAAGGTCTTAAAATCAACTAACTAATGGGGAAAACATCTTAACATCTGAAAACTAATGGGGCTAAACATGAGGGAGAAAGTGGTCCAGAAAACCGGCCCATCCCCCCTTAAGATGAAAATTACGTTGTGGTGGTGATGGTGTCAAGCAATTGATACAATATATTTTGTATTTTTGTTAAGGTAATTGTATATGCCGTCTTTGCAATAGATTAACATAATTATTCTATATAAAAAAACATTGCATTTTAGAATATATAAGTCTGTATATACTGTATATACAGTATATATAAATTATTATTATTATTATTTTTTTTTTTCATTATTGTTTTCTTTTCTTTTTTCTTTGAGATAAATGGTACATGTTTAATTCGAAACGTGTTTAGCTGTATAAAAACTAGTCTGCCTCATCAGTGTATTAACCCTTTGAAGCTCTGGCGCGTTTTAGAATTTTATTTTGGCTATCATTAGACGATTTTATGCAGTTTAGGAAGGATCTGTGGGTATTAAAAGGGTAAATACTATCTCAATCAACCCTTTGACCATATACCGTTACTAATATGAATAAAATCGTCTAATAATAGCCAGAAACAGAACAGAAACGCGTATTGAAGCTTGAAAGGGTTAACATAAACACATTGTATAATCTGTTATTAACCTAGTACTCAACCAGAACTGTTGTCTGAATTACATCACAATTACATCACAATTACATCACAATTACATCACAATTACATCACAACCAGAACTGTTGTCTGAATTACATCACAATTACCTGTTAGAAGCCCACGGAAATTATAAGAAATGCATTACGTGCACCAGTATTTTTAAATGTCTCATATTAAATACTTTAATTTTTGCATAAATGCCAGAGAATCTTGTTGTCATTTGATGGAGTTTTTGGAGTACGAGGTCGAATACTTTGGGTTGTTTTTCTGGACCCCCTTCTCCCTCATGTGTAGCCCCGTCAGATTTTAAGATGTTCGCCCCATTAGTTTGGCGATTTTAATACCTTTTGTCCTATTTCTTTCTCATTATCAAGACCTTTCGTGCCATTTAGGTGTCGATTTTTTCCTGGCGAGCGGTAGCGAGCCTGTAATTATAAGATAAACCGGACATTTTTCTATCGACAAAATTACAAATTTATCTTGAAGTGGGTTCTATGAGTTTATCTTGAAGTGGGTTCTATGAGTTTATCTTGAAGTGGGTTCTATGAGTTTTTGTATAGCTTGATGAAGGTATATATAGCGATACAATTAAATATACATTAATATATACAAATAGAGACCCAAACAAATAGAGACCCAAACAAATAGAGACCCAAACAAATAGAGACCCAAACAAATAGAGACCCAAACAAATAGAGACCCAAACAAATAGAGACCCAAACAAATAGAGCCCCGAACAAATAGAGACCCAAACAAATAGAGACCCAAACAAATAGAGATCCAAACAAATAGAGACCCAAACAAATAACCAGTTCCTCTTAAGGGGAGATTTCCACCTGAGGGATTTTTTTCTTGACCCCTTTCTCCCTCATGTTTAGCCCCATTGCTATTGAGATTATAAGACGTTCGTCCCATTAGCTTGACGATTTCAAGAACTTTCGCCCCATTTATGTCAATTTTAAGACCTTTCATGCCATTTAAGTGTCGATTTTTTCCTGGCGAGCGATAGCGAGCCTGTACATTAAGAGGAATCGGCCTTTGGCCGGGACATTTTTCTACCGAAAAATTTACAAATTTATCTTGAAAGGGGGTCTTAGGGTGTTTTTTTTTAAAGCTTGATGGAGGTCTAGGGAGGAAACTAAATACCTCCCCTTAATACCTTTTCCATTAGAGGGTTACACAGTTTTCTCTTATATACTTTTCCTGCTAAGTCCGGTTTGTTATATTTTGTTGAGCTGATGGTTATATAGTTAACATCTCTTAGCAGCTGATATATGGACACTTAACCCCTTCACCACCATCACGTAGTAGTTATCATCTTATTCTGGTTACCATTAGACGATTTTCTTTAGTTTATGAGCTACCTATACGACTGTGAACTTGGCTTGAGGGGTTGTCAGTCCTATGGGTGTATACTTATTAGTGTTCAACCATGTACTGTACGCTCGGATACCATAGTCTGTAGCCAACTGATAAGACCCCGTGGTCACCCTATGGTTTTCTGTATGCAATTATAACTCTCTGGATTACATTTTGGATAGAAATAGTAAATAGTATAAATAGTTCTGGAGTTGATTTATTGGAAGTTATATTATTCATAAATTGGTTGTTCAGAGATATACTTCCATAATTAGAAATAAGTTGGGTCCACGAATACTTATGAGTGGGCTGGAGGCTATGGCATCCCAGTGACTTTACACATCAATAACTGTTGTTCGTATGTTCATGAAGGAGACAAAAGGCAATGGTGCCTGTAACAAGTGTCCCCCACTACTGTCCCCCACTCTTCAAGTTGTTTATATATATATATATATATATATATATATATATATATATGTATATGTATATTATGTATATACAGTATACACTATGTACTGTATACTTATGTTTTTGTTTCTATTTCTGTGTTCCGAATTAAAGTATGAGAAAACAAATGAAGTATGTGTATATATACCGGTATATATATGTGTATATATACCGGTATATATATTTTATGAGACTGAACTGTATCCTTCTAATAACACTTATGGATTCGTTACTCCTGCCCTGAAATAACTGTCTGGAGCTATGGCTGTAAGGTGTCTGGACTGGTGTTTAATGAGACCATCACTAATCTTGCCTCTCTTCCTATATCACGCTGCATACACGGGTGCCGACAGTTATGGTAGACCCCTGTTGTGTGTGAGAGAGAGAGAGAGAGAGAGAGAGAGAGAGAGAGAGAGAGAGAGAGAGAGAGAGAGAGAGAGAGAGAGAGTAGTGCTCTTACTTGCTAGATAATCTCTGTTAACGGGACAGAGGTTATTATGGGGCTATTTATTTATATATTAATATTTTTTTAGTTTCCTCGCTAGACCTTCATCAAGCTTTTAAAAAAAACACTCCCTAGGCTCGCTATCGCTCGCCAGGAACAAATCGACACCTAAATGGTACGAAAGGTCTTAATATTGACAAAGAAATGGGTTGTAAAGTAAACAAAATCGCAAAATTGACGAGTCGAACGTGTTAAAATATTAACATCAATGGAATTAAACACGAGGGAGGACATTTATTTTGTTTGGCATATCTTCAACATAACATGGAATAATGAATCTCAAATGAAGAATTAACCGAAATGGAAATTTGATATCAATATTACACATTCTGTTGGGCTTGTATAATGGTGTGCCTGTGCATTGTAAAGCTGCATGTGCAATACAGTGCATATATTAAACTGTAACAATATAGATTCACATTGAAACAATATCAATATTAACTCATTTTAGATGTACATCCACAGAATGACAAACGTGAATACAATATCATTGTTCGAATGTTCCCTTATTTTATATAGGACATATTTACAGTATATATGAAATGACAAACACAATATAAGTCCTCAATAATAGTGAATAAACATATCGTAATATGGTGGGGATATTACGATATTTTTTATTGAGAGCTTAGATTCCTTTTGCCATTTTCGATCCAATGTATTTTAATTTGCTCTCAGGAATAATATAAAAACGCTTGCCTGTAATATTGATGCATAATACATGTTCTAGTGATGTTCGAAGGCTTCTCCCAGTCATGGATGGGATAGTTAAGGGGAGATTTCCACTTGAGGGATTTTTTTTCTTGACTCCTTTCTCCCTCATGTTTAGCCCCATTGTTTTTCGAATTTTAAGGCGTTTGCCCCATTATTTGGACGATTTTAAGAACTTTCAACTCATTTCTGTCAATTTTAAGACCTTTCGTGCCATTTAGGTGTCGATTTTATCCTGGTGAGCGATAGCGAGCCTGCAATTTAAGAGGAACCGGCCTTAGGCCGGGACATTTTTCTACCGAAAAATGTACAAATTTATCTTGAAAGGGACTCAAGGGAGTGTAATTTTAAGCTTAATGGAGGTCTAGGGAACAAACTAAATACCTCCCCTTAAGAGGAGGTATTAGCTTTATTTGGTCGTTTATATATCTATACATATATTTGTTTTTAGTTTCGTCCCTAAACCTTCATTAAGCTTAAACAAAATACCCTCAAGACCCCCCTCCGAGATACATTTGTGCATTTTTCGGTAGAAAAATGCCCCGGCCGAAGGCCGATTCCTCCTCAATTGCAGGCTCGCTATCGCTCGCCAGGAAAACAATCTATACCTAAATAACTCAAACGGTCTTAATATTGACAACACAAATGGGGTGAAAGGTCTCAAATTCGCCAAACTAACGGAACGAACGTCTTAAAATATCAAAAATACTATGCTAAACATGGGGGAGAGAGGGGTCCAGAAAAAGCAACTACCTCCCCCTTAACACAAAGGAATACTTTCAGTGCAAACCTATATGTATTATGTATATGTATTATTGGGTAATCTGTATGGCTTGACGCAATGTATGTGTGTACAGTTATCAGTGCTTCATTATTGGGGTAGTCATTCAAAACACACACACACACACACACACACACTCTCTCTCATGTTGGTGTCTATGGTCTCTCTCTCTCTCTCTCTCGCTCTCTCTCTCTCTCTCTCTCTCTCTCTCTCTCTCTCTCTCTCTCTCTCTCTCTCTCTCTCTCTCTCTCTCTCTCTCTCTCACTCTCTCTCTCTCTCTCTCTCCTAGAATTACGTCCGATCCACCTCGTTTGGATCATAGGGTCTGTGTGGCCAGTGTATCTATGTAAATCTCTCTCTCTCTCTCTCTCTCTCTCTCTCTCTCTCTCTCTCTGTATTTATTTGTGGTTAGCTTGTCTGTGAATATGGTCAGCTTGTGGATGTTTTTATATGTGTTTGTGTGTGTGTCTGTGATTATGTGGTTTGTCTGCGGTGTACATATAAGGCTTTTTTGTTTGATCGTGTGTGTGTAATAATAATAATAATAATAATAATAATAATAATAATCGGTTTATTTCAAGCCGGCAGCCATTGGGGCTGAAAATACATATATCTAACCTAGATCTTATCCTAAGGGATCAACAGACTGATCCTGGCTGCTAACGAGAGCGCCTACATACCCCCGAGGGAGTAGGACGTGGGCAGGAGACTTTGTGGGTCCCCCGAGACGGTCCGTCCAGACCTTGCCTTCACGGCCAGGGAAAGTTTTTGAGAGAAGTTCCCTGCCGGCGCGTGGGATCGAACCCCAGACACCAGAGCTAGCGCTCCCTATACAGTGTACTTAGCGCGCTCGGCCACCGTGACCTTATTTGTATGTGTATGTGAGTGTGTGCGTGCATATGAGCACGTGCCTGTGTGTGTGCAACTTTCATGCTCTTCAGAATGTCCAAACAAATATTTAACCTGCTTGCGGCCATCACAACGCTTATGTAATCACGGTTAATTCGTCTCGCATTATAATCTGAGTATTTTTATTCCTCCAAGCTTGTGTACCCAGACGGTTAATGTTATAAGCTGGTGTGTGTGTGTGTGTGTGTGTGTGTGTGTGTGTGTGTGTGTGTGTGTGTGTGTGTGTGTGTGTGTGTGTGTGTGTGCGTGCGTGCGTGCGTGCGTGCGTGCGTGCGTGCGTGCGTGCGTGTGTGTGTGTGTGTGCGCGCGCGCGCGCCAATCTCTCCAATCTCATCAAACCTCCTCTCACAACAGATAACCACACTTGATAGTATATATATAATATATATATATATATCTATCTATCTATCTATATGCTCAGGCCCAATCCCCATTTTGGGGGTAGCCGACTCAAGACAGAGCAAGAACAGGGAAAACACAAAAACAACATAAAACAAAAAATAAAAACAGATAAAAAACACAAACTCACACACATCCAGGTTTATATATATAACCAAGATCAAAGTATTGTCCCATACTGCATTCCTATAATTTAAGCCAAACACTCACTGTATCAAGTAGGAGTAAACTAAGTTAAATTACCGACTGATAGAACAAGAATTTATACGTCGCGGATTGCTTCGGGTGTCGCAAAATTCGAGTCACTTGGAAGCGCCTGAGGAACGACGAAATTCAATTAACATTACTTTCGCTCTTCATCATGTGTGCCAGAGAGAGAGAGAGAGAGAGAGAGAGAGAGAGAGAGAGAGAGAGAGAGAGAGAGAGATAAGAGAGAGAGAGAGAGAGAGAGAGATTTACATTGATACACT
Source organism: Paralithodes platypus (assembly GCA_032716605.1). Taxonomy (NCBI): domain Eukaryota; kingdom Metazoa; phylum Arthropoda; class Malacostraca; order Decapoda; family Lithodidae; genus Paralithodes; species Paralithodes platypus. The sequence continues at coordinate 13,943,675 of CM064525.1, forward strand.
GATAACACCGACCTTAAGATCCTGAGACCTCCTTTAAGCTTAAAAAAATACCCCAACACTTTTTTGCGAGGTAAATTTGTGCATTTTTCTGTAGAAAAAGGCCCCGGACGAATGCTGCTTCCTTAAAAATTGCAGGCTCGCTATTGCTTGCCAGGAAAAAGCTCGACACCTAAATGGCACGACAGTTCTTAAGGGGAGATTTCCACTTGTCGCACTTTTTTCTTGACCTCTTTCTCCCTCATGTTTAGCCCCATTGCTTTTGAGATTTTAAGACGTTTGCCCCATTAGTTGTTGTGATTTTAAAAAATTCCGCTCCATTCTGTCAATTTTAAGACCTTTCGTGCCATTTAGGTGTCGATTTTATCCTGGCGAGCGATAGCGAGCCTGTAATTCAAGAGTAACCGGCCTTTGGCCGGGAAATTTTTCTACCGAAAAATGTACAAATTTATCTTGAAAGGGGGTCAAGGGGGTGAAATTTTAAGATTGCTGGAGGAGTAGGAAACAAAGTAAAAACCTCCCCTTAAAATCGCCAAGGGGGTATGTTATAAAATGTCAAAACTAATGGGGCTAAACATAAGGTAGAAGGGGGTTCAGAGCACTCCACCACCCACCCCATCCTGATTTTAGAATGAGGACGATATTGTTTGTTTTATTTTGAATATTATTTGACGTTTTTATGTAGCTTAAGAAGGTCCCGCCGTTGAAATTGGACTGGAAATGGATAACAATCACACGATTAAATTATATTTCGAATAGCTCGCTTCCAAAATGCTTTCCTAAAGAGAATACAAGTCTGAAGATAGCCAAATAAAATTGACCACTTTCGGGTGTCAGGCTACTATTAGGAAGTTGGAGCCGTAATCATCGCTAGTTAACAGAAATAAAACTATAGTGTATGTATCTTATGGAGAGGAAGTATGTTGAATATGATTTAATATTTGTATAAATGCATTTCAACCGTATTTTGGCTTATCACTCTTCTAAATATCGATGTTTACAGCTCCAACTTCCTTATAGCCTGAAACTTGCAAGTGGTCAGTTGAAGAAACACGTCTTTACCAAGCAGAATACAGTCGATTGAGGGGAGCTGAAATATGACGCAAAGTAGTTGACATTGGATGGGAAAATATGCCAATTTGTACGAGGTAGTCCAAATAGTACGTGGTATCAATACAATATGCAGAATAAAGGTACAGTGGCGGTAATAAGTCATGTCCCAGCTGTCATTACGTTTAGCTCGTTCTGTGCTGTATTAATGTCTGTCAGATGTTGAATAGGGTGGGTAAGTGTAGGAACATGGTTGTTTATCGAACTCCAAAAGAAAACAAATGTGTAAATATTGCTGATACTAATTATTGATCAAAACATAATTGGTGCCGAGACGTCACTTATTAGCGCGACTGTACCTGGTCGAAGCGAGAATGGTTAAACAAGTGTCACTGAATTGAAGCGGTTAACGCACGAACAGTCCCGAAGAATGCGCGAGAGAGAGAGAGAGAGAGAGAGAGAGAGAGAGAGAGAGAGAGAGAGAGAGAGAGAGAGAGAGAGAGAGAGAGAGAGAGAAAAAAAAATTGATATGCACTGATTATGTGTATTTTTGATGATATATATTTTAGGGGAAGCTGTGGCCATGAAAACGTTATAATAGCTTATTTATCAAGATGGGGAAAATTCTCGCCAGCTTAAGGGGAGGTTTCCACTTGAGGGATTTTTTTTCGAACTTCCTTCTCTCTCATGTTTAGCCCCATTGCTTTTCTAATTTTAAGACGTTCGCCCCATTATTTTGACGATTTTAAGAACTTTCGACCCATTTCTGTCAATTTAAGACCTTTCGTGCCATTTAGGTGTCCTGTTAGGTGTAGGTGTCATGTTAGGTGTTTTATCCTGGCGAGCGATAGCGAGCCTGTTATTTAAGAGAAACCGGCTTTCAGCCGAAACATTTTTCTACCGAAAAATGTACAAATTTATCTTGAAAGGGGCTCAAAGGGGTGTAATCTTAAGTTTGATGGATATCTAGCGACCAAACTAAAGACCTGCCCTTAATACAAGTAGCCTATACCTATAAGCTGTTCAAATCAATATGGAACCTACTTTGAATATCGTGTGAATAATTAATAAGACGATATGATGGAAATAATTGGAATAAGGCTCGTTATCTCCAAAATGGCGTCTGGGTGAAGAGTTGTCCGCTGTCTATATTTATCAGGACCGGTCTACCCGTGGCGTGACGCGGGCTCTGTTGACTATCTCATTTCGCGGGGATTGTTTTGGTCCCACGGTTCCGCTAGCAGGTTTAAGGGGAGATGGAGCGTTTTTCTGGTCCCCCTTCTTCCTCACGTTTAGCACCATTGGTGTTCAGATTATAAGACGTTCGGCCCATTAGTTTGGCGATTTTAACACCTTTCACCCCATTTCGTTGTCAATTTTAAGATCTTTCGTGCCATTTAGGTGTCGATTTTTTTCCTAGCGAGCGATATCAAGCCTGAAAGTTGAGGAACGGGACATTTTTCAACCGAAAAATGTACGAATATATCTTGAAGGGGGGGGGGGGGGGTCTAGAGGGTGTTTTTCTAAGCTAGATGGATGTCTAGCGAGGAAACTAAGACATAAAAGAATACATGAAATATTAGGCCAAAAAAAAAAAAAAAAAACGGGCCATCCCCCCTTAAGAGGAGGCATTTGTGGCTTGGATAGACACACTGAGAGAGAGAGAGAGAGAGAGAGAGAGAGAGAGAGAGAGAGAGAGAGAGAGAGAGAGAGAGAGAGAGAGAGAAGTAATAATCATGAGGATAAAGATACTGATTATTTTTGAGGTTAGAGATTAGATCCTTTTATGCATGACTTTTAAGAAAATAGAAATCGGTATATTTAAGAACGCATTTAATGTTACGCACACACATGCACAGGAAGTGAGAGAGTGTGTGTGTGTGTGTGTGTGTGTGTGTGTGTGTGTGTGTGTGTGTGTGTGTGTGTGTGTGTGTGTGTGTGTGTTGTGTGTGTGTTGTGTGTGTGTGCAAAAGTGAAGGTACCGACACAGCCCCACCATTACGACGGAGGCCTTTTTCACGGGTATTTTACATGAGCCGCATAAACCGGCCCCCCTCTAAGTACTGTTATTCGGCCTCATCTGCATACCCGGTGTGTTTCTGGCACCTGTGTTTACCTGTGTGGGGGCCAAGGACCTCACACATAGTGATGGAAGAATAGTAATGGGGGTTGTTTACCTTTTTATATATTTTTTTCCCCGTGGTTGTGTAGTGGGAATGGAGATAATGGTGGAAGAATAGTAATGAGATTTGTTTGTATCTGTATTTTAAGTTGTGAAGTTATAATAGAGATAGCGGTGAAGAATAGTAGTAGTAATGGTCAGATCTCCTTAACTCTCCAGGGGTGGCGGAAATTGAATATACTGCAGATGGTGGGATGAAAAGAGTATGTTTTTATTTATTTATTTTTTTATGTTTTTTTTTTTTTTTTTTTTTTTTTTTTTTTCTTTTATGGGGGGGGACTGGGGTTGTGAAGTGAGAATGTAGATGGTGGGCAAATAATAGTAATGTACTGGGGTTTGCTTTGACCTACTTTTGTTTTATGATGTGAAGTTATTATAGAGAGAGAGAGTTAATAATAATAGTAGTTATGGTCAGCCCTCACTAAAGTCTCCAGGGGTAGTCGAGATGGAATGCGTAGAGTAATGGAGCTTTTCTTTTCTAACGTTTTGAAGTTGGAATGTGAATTGCGGTATATAATAGTAAAGGATATTTTGTTTACCTTTTTGC
>CM064525.1:13952450-13977450 GCA_032716605.1 Paralithodes platypus
TTTCGCTGTCTGTCTGTTAAGGCGGGTGACCTGTTTTTTTTTATTTCTGTCCTTTTCTCTCTTTCTCTGGCTTGTATCCATTTTGCCCCATTCAGCCTACTGTTTTAAGACGTTTATCCCCATCCAGGTGTAATTTTTTTTACTGGTGAGCGGTAGCGAGCCAGCATATTTTTTATTTTTGTTTGACAGCAGGCTAAATTTGTACATTTTAAAAATCAGGTCACCCCCCTTAAGCCGGTATCACACGATCGCTTTTTCCCTCAACATTTATCCTCAACACTGGTCTGGCAGCTTATGAGGTCAACATTTAACATATTTCGGTTACCTAAATTCATCTATCATCAGTCTAGTCTCCAATACCAGTGCAAAAGAGTCCAGAAATGTTGCCAGAATTTTTTTGATCATTGAATGTTGACTATGAACGCTCTCTTGTGATACCGGCTTGACTCTTTCTTGTTATCGGTATGATTGTCTCCATTTCACGTTTTTCGTGGTGTCCCGTCATTTCTATATTATGTAAATTGTTCACTTTTCCTGTCACACTCACGATACGCCTAATATTGGAGGCCTGTCATTATTCTCGGCTGTGATATGAAGATTGTATTCTTCAGGTAAGTGTGATTTATATTTTGTTTTGTTTTATTATTAATTTATTAATTATTATCTAATTATTATTATTATTATTATTGTTATTATTATTATTGTTGTTATTATTATTATTGTTGTTGTTATTATTATTATTATTGTTATTGTTATTATTTTATTATTATTATTATTTATTATTATTATTATTTATTTATTATTATTATTATTATTGTTGTTATTGTTATTGTTATTGTTATTATTATTATTATTTATTGTTGTTATTTATTATTATTATTGTTATTTATTATTATTATTGTTATTGTTATTATTATTATTATTATTATTGTTGTTATTGTTATTGTTATTATTTTATTATTATAATTATTTACTTATTTTTGTCACAAGTTGTGTTTGTAATTCTCATCATTGAATGTAGTTTAATATTAGTGTGTTCAATGTCCGTTCGTTTTTCATGGTCGTATTCTGATTGGGTTATACTTAATTGCTGTATTAAGGGGATATTTTCACTTAAGGGGTGTTTTTCGGGACTCCCTTCTCCCTCATCTTTAGCCTTATTTGTTTTTGAGATTTTAAGATGTTCATCCCATTAGTTTGGCGATTTTCATACCTTTTGCCCAATTTGTTGTCAATTTTAAGACCTTTTGTACCAGTTTAGTGTCGATTTCTTCCTGGTGAGCGATAGCGAGCCCGTGATTTAGGAGGAATCGGTATATTTTAAGCTGTGTTCGCAAGTCAACAAACCTTTGGCGCACTAATAAGCGGGAGGCGAACCCAGGTCATTCCACATAAGAATTGAATAGCCTACACTACTCCCGCACCACGCAGCCTCCATTTACGAACACAAATAGTAAGCTTTAAATCATATTCTGTTATTCTCTCGGAAATAATTGAATTGGTTTATTTTCTTCCTCCTCTTTATTTTTATTTTTTTCTCTTTTATTTTGGTATTTTTGATGGTTCACTTTTTTTGGTCGATTTTTTTCGTGCATTTATTATTTGTCTAGTTTCCTCCCTAGACCTCCATCAAACTATTTATTATTTGTCTAGTTTCCTCCCTAGACCTCCATCAAACTTTAAACAAAAATTCCACCAGATCCCCCTTCTAGATTAATTTGTAAATTTTTCGGTAGAAAAATTTCCCGGCCAAAGGCCGATTCCTCTTAAATTACAGGCTTGCTATCGCTGGCTAGGAATAAATCGACGCCTAAATATCACGAAAACTCTTAACATTGACAAAGAAATGGAGCAAAATGTCTTTATCCACTTAAGGGATTTTTTTCTTGACTCCTTTCTCCCTCATTTTTAGCCCCATTGCTTTTCTAATTTTAAGACGTTCGCCCCATTATTTTGACGATTTTAAGAACTTTCGACCCATTTCTGTCAATTTTAAGACCTTTCGTGCCATTTAGGTGTCGATTTTATCCTGGCGAGCGATAGCGAACCTGTAATATAAGAGGAACCGGCTTTCAGCCGGGAAATTTTTCTACCGAAAAATGTACAAATTTATCTTGAAAGAGGGTCAAGGGGGTGAAATTTTAAGAGTGCTGGAGGAGTAGGAAACAAACTCAAAACCTCCCCTTAAAATCGCAAAGGAGTGGGCCGAACGTTATAAAATATGAAAACCAATGGGGCTAAGCATGAGGAAGAAGGGGGACCAGAAAAACGACCCCTCTCCCCTTAATAAATATTCAGATGCAAATGCAGTTCAAATTGTTTTCGAACTGAATTTCCATATATATTTTATGAAGCAAATAGGAATCGAAATTTATCTGGGCAAGGTTTTGATTTTACGAGTGTGAAAGCATTGTCTGGTGTAGTTTATGGAGAGTGTAACTGGAATGAAGCATGTGAGGTTAAATTGACGAGCTCGGATGTACTCGAAAACACACACACACACACGCACACACACACACACACACACACACACACACACACACACACGTACACACACACACACACACACACACGTACACACACACACGTACACACACACACACACACACACACACACACACACACACACACACACACACACACACACACACACCTCCCCGTGGCGTAACGGATAGCGCGTCTGGCTCACAACCGGAAGGTCCCGGGTTCGAGACCCGGGCGGGGAAGAGACATTTGGGCAAGTCTCTTAACGGTGTAGCCTCTGTTCACCTAGCAGTATAAATAGGAACCTGGTATAAGTGGACGAAGTTGTGACGTCCCATCTGGGGTTGGTGATCGGTTACAAGGTAAGATGGGCATCGTACTGGTCAACCTAAGCTACTGGTCAACCTAAACCTTCGGGTGAGACTGGTACCGTAGTGAGAATGGTACCGTACAGATTAACCCTAAGCCTTCGTTTCCAAATGTCGCCAATTGGCTAAAATACAGACTACACACACATCCACAGCCATTCCAACGATACATAAACACTTAACATGCATTTCACGCAATACATTCCCAGTTAAGGAGGCGCGATAATAATGAGCTTAGCTCGCATTGCATGGATTCCCCTTGACGAACAAGTGAGTGAGTCACACACACACACACACACACACACGCACGTACACACACACACACACACACACACACACACACACACACACACACACACACACACACACACACACACACACACACACACACACACACACACACACACACACACACACACACACACACATTTCATTCATTTAATGATTCATTTAAATTCCGCCTAGACAAATATCTCGCATCAAACCCGCGACTGACTGCGTTTGTAAATGAATAACTTTATTTTATCCTCCCCTCAGTTACTAACCCATATGTCCCCTACTAACTTCCTAGTCCTGCCACGTTAGTGGCAGGGCAGTAGTTCCCTTTCCAATGTTCCCTTACCCACTCTAAACCACTGTTTGGACACTTGATCCTCAGTGTTTTGGAGGACAAGCAGCCTAGAAGGGTCACTAGATCTGTTGTTGCTTGATTTCCTTTGTACTCCTTTGTACACACACACACACTAGCAGACCCTTACAATCACCTACACATTATGTAATGATACATTTGAAAATAATATTTGTATATACATCTGGTGCTACTCTGTAAATTGTATGTTTGGCTTAGTATCGTCGATGTTCTTTAAGGGGGGTGACCTGCTTTTTGTTCTCTCCTTTTCTATCTTTCTCTGGCTTGTATCCATTCGGCCCCATTCAGCCTACTGTTTTAAGACATTTATCCCCATCCAGGTGTCAATTTTTTACTGGTGAGCGGTAGCGAGCCAGCATATTTAAAAAAAAAAAAAATTGACAGCAGGCTAAATTTTTAAAGTTTTCGGTAGAAAAATGTCTCCGGCGAAGCCGGATTTCTTCATATAATGCTGGCTCGCTATCGCTCGCCAGGAAGAAATCGACACCTAGACGGGGATAAACGTCTTAAAATAGTTGGCTGAATGGTGCCGAATGGATACAAGCCAGAGAAAGAGAGAAAAGGAGAAAAATTTAAAAAGCAGGTCAGCCCTCCTAACGACTTAGAATCGAATGAAAACTGACGCCAAAAAAATAATAACATGATTTGCTGAAAAGACATTTATACGAACAAATATTGTTATATATTTCTATAAACTGTTTGTGTTTGTTTGCTAGAGTGTAATTGTGTGTTCCTATGTTTTCTAAAAGGAGTGTGTTTGTTCTTGTGCTTGTGAGTGTGTGTGTGTGTATTCGTGTACTTGTTAAAATGTGTGCGTGTGTGTGCGTTTTTTTAATATGTACACACTAGCATTAGTTTGTGTGTAGGCCTACGCTTGTGGGTTTGTTTAAATGGGTGTGCTTGTTCATGTGATAGTGTGTATGAAAGTGTTTCTTGCAATGTGCGTGTATTGATCGTGAGTTAGCAAGTGTGAGGGTGAGGGTGTGTGTGTGTGTGTGTGTAAATCTTTTAACTCACACGAATCTAAGAATTTCTTCTTCAATCGAGTTGTCAACTTGTGGAATGGGCTTCCCCGAAACGTTATAGACTGCATCACCGTTGATTAATTTAAACTCCGCCTAGACAAATATCTCGCATCAAACCTGCGACTGACTGCGTTTGTAAATGAATAACTTTATTTTATCCCCCCCTCAGTTACTAACCCATCTGTCCCCTACTAACTTCCTAATCCTGCCACGGACATTAGTTCCAGGGCAGTAGTTCCCTTTCCAATGTTCCCTTACCCACTCTAAACCACTGTTTGGACACTTGATCCTCAGTGTTTTGGAGGACAGGCAACCTAGAAGGGTCACTAGATCTGTTGTTGCTTGATTTCCTTTGTACTCCTTGGGGGGGGGGGGGGGGTGTAAGTAATATGTACTATACTGTATATCTTAAATTTATTCCAGCTAACATTATATTAATTGATGGTTCACTTTTTGGGCGATTTTTGCATGTATTCATTATTTTTCTAGTTTCCTCCCTAGACCTCCATCAAATTAAAAAAAAAACATCCATCCCCCTTCTAGATTAATTTGTACATTTTTCTACCGAAAAATTTCCCGGCCGAAGGCCGGTTCTTCCAACATTACAGGCTCACTATCGTTTGCCAGGGAACAAATCGACACCTAAATAGCACGAAAGGTCTTAATATTGACGACGAAATGGAATGAAAGGTCTTAAAATCGACTAACTAATGGGGGCAAACATCTTAGCATCTGAAAATTAATGGGGCTAAACATGAGGGTGAAAGTGGTCCAGAAAACCGGCCCATGACCCCTTAAGAAGCACCTCAGAAGGAAAGTTGCATACTCGTTTTGAAGGATATACTACTGTAGATATTAGTCTTGGTCCCAGATATTTATAATTTGAATAAACAACATGGTAACTAAATATCAATGAATAGATAATTTAATTAAGTCCATCAATCCAGTAACTAAACAATACACAAATCATGGAGGTGTGTTCATTCCCCTCTCTGATAGGACCAGCACATCACCACATATTAAAAGATTAGTAAAATGGTATTAACTCTTTCACGCTTTTATGACGCAGAGGTTGCCAGATTAGCAATAAGACAAAGTTCTCTCACTCTTATAATTACCTCTCCAAAATTAGTATCTGCTCACAGCTAACTCAAAGACAACTGCAGAGGTTGAAGTAACTAAACTAAAGGTTTCTAAATACCCCTGATGGTAACAAAGGCTTTAAAGTATCCCCAATAGGCTCAAAATTGCGTCATAAGCGTGAAAGGGTTAATACATAAATAAATACATAAATAACTATATGTACAGTACATAATTCAAATAGTGTATTCATTCCCCTCTCTGATAAGACCAGCACTTCACCACTTTCTGAAAGGGTAGTCAAATGGTCTAAATTGGTTTCGTAATCACCCACTTGAAAGCAAATTACGCGAAAAAAACATGTAATTGTCACTTTGAACTATATCTTGCGAGAACCGGTATTACTGGCCTATCGTTCACTGACTTGCTAATAACGCGGTGAGTCCAGGATGCTCTATAACCGGACCATTACATAACTACCTTGATGGTGTAATGGTTAGTTTTTTTTTTCCTATTCGGGCTCTGTCTTGAGTCGGCCACCCCTAGTAAAGAAAAAACAAAAACAAAAAAATGGGGAATAGGCCTGAGCAAACAGATAGATAGATATATAGATAGGTGACCCAGGTTTGAATCCCGGTGGACCACATGCTTACTTTAATTCATTTCTTTGGGAGGTGTTTGGTGTTTGAGTGAAATTATTAAAATAGATCATAACATTGATAATTAACCGGATTCCTTTATTTCTCACCTGTTGAGGAGTTTTTTTTCTGAACCTATTTCCCTCATGTTTAGCCCCATTACTTTTGAGATTTGAAGACATTAGCCCCCATTATTTCCGGCCTGCTCGTATTTTCGGTATTAGGATGTATTTTTCCCTATATTTCTGGCTAGGATTAGGAAGGACATGTTTTAATTAAGTGATCTTGTTAATTGAAATAATATTTTCCTTATTAATTCAAACACACCCTTTCTAAGCTTATTAAAATCGCGTAATGCTAAACGTAATATATATAATATACGCATGTGACTTGGTATACTTAGATTGTTAATTAACCCTTTAAAGATTAGGACACATTTTGGTAAGTTTATTCTGGCTATCATTAAGGGGACAGTGCTTATTTGTTTAGGGTCTATGTATTTTATATATTTATATATATAAATAAATATATATTAGTTTCCTTGCTAGACATTCTTCTAGCTTGAAAAACACTCCCTTGACCCCCCTTCAGATAAATTTGATAGATAGATCGCTTGCATCATCACTGGCCCATCTGATCCTTCCCCCTCCTCCCCCCCCCCCCCCCCCAACCCCTCCCCATCAACCCCGCCCACCTCTCTACCGAGGAACCGGTTGACGCCCACGGTACAGTCGCAGGGTAGAGTTCGCCGCCCACAACAACAACAATATATGAGGAAGGAGAAACACTGGGTAACTGAGAAAGGGCAGTCCTTAGTCGTGTCTTTCAAACATACCTTAAGGCTTGTTGATCTTTACCGTAAACAAAAATAATGAAAATTAATGAATAAAATAAATCCAGTGTTATGTAATAAATAAACGAATATATTAGCTCTAAAATAAATGGGCCAAAACATAAATACCGGTATTTACACTGTATTCAATTCTTATACTGTATTCAATTCTTATACTGTATTCAATTCTTATACTGTATTCAATTCTTATACTGTATTCAATTCTTATACTGTATTTAATTCTTATACTGTATTCAATTCTTATACTGTATTCAATTCTTATACTGTATTCAATTCTTATACTGTATTCAATTCTTATACTGTATTCAATTCTTATACTGTATTTAATTCTTATACTGTATTCAATTCTTATACTGTATTCAATTCTTATACTGTATTCAATTCTTATACTGTATTCAATTCTTATACCAACAGTATTTATAAGATTGATGGGGGTCTAGTGAGCAAACTTACAAATCCATTGATAAATATATACATTAACCAAAAAACAAGCACTAGCCCCTTAAGGTACAATCCACTTCTTTCGTGGCTATGCGATGGAATGTCTTGTACTTTCTTAGTGTTCTTATGGCTCTTGTGGCTCTTACTCTGACAGACATTATCGCTTCTAACTCGGACACCGGCTGACTAGTGCCAAGTCTGTCAAAGCTCGTTATATAAGAATCGGCTTAAAAACACCAGCCCAAGACCCTCCTTCAAGATCAATTTTTAAATTTTTCGATAGAAAAATGTTTTGGCCACAGGCCAGTTTCCCTTAAATTAAAGGCTCGCTATCGCTCGCCAGGAAAAATCGACACCTAAATGACACGAAAAGTCTTAATATTGACACAGAAATGGGGCGAAAGGTCTTAAAATCGTCAAAATAATGGGCCGAATGTCTTGAAATGTGAAAACTAATGGGGCTAGACATGAGGGAGAAAGGGGGCCACGCAGACCCCACAAGTCACAGAATCTCTAAAGCTACTATTATAAAACCCTAACTGGATCAAGGTTGTGGGTAGTACGGTAATAATGGTGGGCCGTAGATAAGAGCATGATGATACCTTTTGATGTGTTCGCCACTCTTCTAGCGGCACCAAGGAGCGCGACGCCCCTCGTTATGGGTGGTGATGGATACACGGACTTTTACACTCAACCAGTAGACCATTTCAACCAGTGCCAAATCATCCAAGACCAACCAAACCAGTGCCAAAATATAGTACTAACCTAACCTAACTGTATTGGCTGATTTGCTACTGGTTGAGAGCTACTGGTTGAAATGGTCTACTGGTTGAGTTGTCCGGTCACCCACTCACACAGGCTCTCATAACTTGGATCGGGATTCTTCGGGGGCAGTACAAAGTCATAGGAAGAAGGTGGCACTCATGAAATCTAATGTATTGTTTATCATTCAAAATAACGTTATGTTTCCTAAAATATTCAGTATGCTGCTGTGTATTTACATCAAAACAATCATTTTAAAACTTTTTTCTCACAGTAGCTCCTAGTTGGTGCAATGTATTATGATGCTTGATTATAATGAAGGTTATTTATTATTCAGCTGAGGGAGCTAATCCACACCTCGGTGGCATCCAATAACATTAATTAATAATCATACTTAAGAAATCATGGTTTGCCGCCAAGTTTAGTTTAGTATAAATATGTGACCATCCAGAACACAAACTCTCCTAGCTGTCGAAGGATTCGAACCAAGGTCACAGGGTGTCTCTCTGAACAAGAGCCAGGAGATTTAATCATTATAGATGAACAAAATATAACAAATATTAGACTAAAAGACAATCAGCCGAAATAAAAAGATGTTTGAAAGACATCATAAGTAATATATAGCAGATTTCGGACTTACGGTTATACATTATTTTTATTAACGCAACTACTGTTTGCGATACTATTATAATCATTACCTTCAATATGTAATTTATGTAATGATCAGCAATACTGCCAAATGGTATTGCTAGTACTTTACCACAAAGACCACCGACGCACCCTTATTTAACCCGTTCTGTACCGCCAACGCCAAGGTCTAGGGAGCAAATTAGAAGTAGTTATAAAATAGTAAGCAAATCTATCTATTGCCGGACGCCGTGATCCCCGAAGGGGTTGCCACGAACGAAACGTACGCCTCCATGCACCTCTGTCCCCAGTCAGTCGACGTCCCTCCTCCCATCCAGCACTGCCTTCACTCATAAGAAAATAAAGATACAAAATAGAATAACATCCCCTTAAGAAGCAACACGAGCAACGAGTCCACTTCCAGACAGTTAGGCTCCGTTAGTTTGGGAGGCAAAAAACGAGTGTATGGGATGCAAAACACGAGCGTCGATCCAACTGCACACAATCTAGCGTAAGATCTCCGGAATTCGTCGTCGTGTGACATTATCTAATCCATAGTCTGGAGGGGAGAGAGTTGGGTACACCAGAAAAAGAGTGACCCCTTACTTTCATGGATGTAGGTGCATTAATTCTTCCGGGGTGGTACGTTTCTCACGGTACTTTCACTCTCACTGCTACACTTTCACTCGATCGATACTACCTGGGGGATTCTGTTTTACGGGGTGGACTTTCGCTTGGGATTAGTTTCGAGCAGGACAGTCCCATCGACACACACACACACACACACACACACACACACACACACACACACACACACACACACACACACACACAACATGGGCTAATGAAACATACTGCTTCCATATTTGTATTTTACGGATAACATTTTGTTTTATATTGTGCCACACATAACCCGTTCGATTCACCTGTACGATCCACCTGTTCGATTTACCTGTACGATCTATCTGTACGATTCACGTGTTCAAGTTACCTGTACAATCTACCCGTTCGATTCACCTGTTCAAGTTACCTTTACGATCTACCTGTACCATCCACCCGTTTGATTCACCTGTATGATCCGGATCACCCATTCGATTCACCTGTACCATCCACCCGTTCGATTCACCTGTACCATCCACCCATTCGATTCACCTGTACCATCCACCCGTTCGATTCACCTGTACCATCCACCCGTTCGATTCACCTGTACCATCCACCCGTTCGATTCACCTGTACCATCCACCCGTTCGATTCACCTGTACCATCCACCTTTTCCATCCACCCGTTCGATTCACCTGTTCAAGTTACCTGTACGATTCACCTGTTCAAGTCACCTGTACGATCCACCCGTTTGATTCACCTGTTCGATTCACCTGTACCATCCACCCGTTCGATTCCCCGGTACGATTCTCACGCAACTTTCACTCTCAATGCGACACTTACACTTTCACTCTCGATTGGGGCGTATGACTATGGTACTAAACTCGCTCGTCGATATTAGAGGACTTTTATTCTGGTTTATAGCTGGTTACATAATTACTCCACTTGCGTCTCAGTGTTATAGGAATGTTACTTTATTTGTGTGATGTCTCTATTTCTATTCTACCCCTTACTCTATTTCTGACTTTATATTGTCTACTCTATCCCTTCCTCTATTTCTTAACTTTATCTACAGTATAATATCTATCTTATTCCCTACTCTTTCCCTTACTCTATTTCTTACTTTGTCTTTCTCTACTCTATCCCTTACTCTATTTCTTACTTTGTCTTTCTCTACTCTATCCCTTACTCTATTTCTTACTTGAGCTGTTGTAAATTTCTACCTCTTTCTTTGCTCTATCCCTTACTCTATTTCTTACTTTACCTGTATTATATATATATCTTTTTCCCTACTCTTTCCCTTACTCTATTTTTTACTTTATCTTTCTCTACTCTATCCCTTACTCTATTTCTTACTTTACCTGTATTATATATCTAGCTCTTGCTCTGCTCTATCCCTTACTTTATTTTTACTTTATCTTTCTCTGCTCTATCCCTTACTTTATTTTTTACTTTATCTTTCTCTACTCTATCCCTTACTTTATGTTTTACTTTATCTTTCTCTACTCTATCCCTTACTCTATTTTTTACTTTATCTTTCTCTACTCTTTCCCTTACTTTATTTTTTACTTTATCTTTCTCTACTCTATCCCTTACTCTATTTCTTACTTTATCTTTCTCTACTCTATCCCTTACTCTATTTCTTACTTTATCTTTCTCTACTCTATCCCTTACTTTATTTTTTTACTTTATCTTTCTCTACTCTATCCCTTACTTTATTTTTTACTTTATCTTTCTCTACTCTATCCCTTACTCTATTTTTTACTTTATCTTTCTCTACTCTATCCCTTACTCTATTTTTTACTTTATCTTTCTCTACTCTATCCCTTACTTTATTTTTACTTTATCTTTCTCTACTCTATCCCTTACTCTATTTTTTACTTTATCTTTCTCTACTCTATCCCTTACTCTATTTTTTACTTTATCTTTCTCTACTCTATCCCTTACTTTATTTTTTACTTTATCTTTCTCTACTCTATCCCTTACTTTATTTTTTACTTTATCTTTCTCTACTCTATCCCTTACTCTATTTTTTACTTTATCTTTCTCTACTCTATCCCTTACTTTATTTTTTACTTTATCTTTTTCTGCTCTATCCCTTACTTTATTTTTACTTTATCTTTCTCTACTCTATCCCTTACTCTATTTTTTACTTTATCTTTCTCTACTCTATCCCTTACTTTATTTCTTACTTTATCTTTCTCTACTCTATCCCTTACTTTATTTTTTACTTTATCTTTCTCTACTCTATCCCTTACTTTATTTTTTACTTTATCTCTCTTACTCTATTTTTTACTTTATCTTTCTCTACTCTATCCCTTACTTTATTTTTTACTTTATCTTTCTCTACTCTATCCCTTACTTTATTTTTTACTTTATCTTTCTCTACTCTATCCCTTACTTTATTGTTTACTTTATATTTCTCTACTCTATCCCTTACTCTATGTTTTACTTTATCTTTCTCTACTCTATCCCTTACTTTATTTTTTACTTTATCTTTCTCTACTCTATCCCTTACTTTATTTTTTACTTTATCTTTCTCTACTCTATCCCTTACTTTATTTCTTACTTTATCTTTCTCTACTCTAGCCCTTACTTTTATTCCTACTTAAGCTGTATAATATCCCTATTTATTTCCCTACTCTATCCCTTACTCTATCCCTTACTTTACCCACATTATATCTCTAGCTCTTTCCTTACTCTATATCTTACTCATGATCATATACAGGTATTTGCATAATCACGTGACTAGCACCTGGTTATTATTATTATTATTATAGGACTCATACCCTGCCTTTAGCACTATAGTCGGTTTTATTGCAGTTGGTGGTAAAGTGAAGCCCTTGGTAACGGATTTCTCTATAGGCTACTTAAATGAGGTGACCGGTCAACTCAACCAGTAGACCATTTCAACCAGTAGCTCTCAACCAGTACCAAATCAACCAATACGGTTAGGTTAGGTTAGGTTAGGTTAGGTTAGGTTAGGTTAGTACTATATTTTGGCACTGGTTTGGTTGGTCGGGGTTAATTTGGCACTGGTTGAGAGCTACTGGTTGAAATGGTCTACTGGTTGAGATGACATGGAACCCTTAAATGAACAACATATGAATCAACTATATATCTGCGTCGTATTAAGGGGAGGCTTTTAGTTTGCTCCCTAGACCTACATCAAGCTTAAAACAATACTCTTAATTTGAGGTAAATTTGTAAATTTTTCGGTAGAAAAATGTCTGCCGAACGCTGCTTCCTCCTCAATTATAGGCTGCTCGCTGTTGCTCGCCAGCAAAAATATCGACACCCATATGGCACGAAAGTCTTACAATTGACAGACATGGGGCGAAAGGTCTTAAAATAATTATACTAATGAGGTGAACGTTCGTGTTAAAATATCAAATCTAATGGAGAAAGGCTAAAAAAAAAAAAAAAAAAATATATATATATATTAAGTGGAAAAAAAAAAATCTCCCCTTAATGCCAAGTTTTCATAAATAACAACACATTTCGCTTCAAAATCTACATAATGACTGAGTAACCAAGGTAGTAACATGGCAATTTACCATCAGCTGGACAAAATAGACTAAGCTATTTTCACTGCCACATAGCCCAAGTGTAACATTATTCTCATTATTACATCATTGCCATTCTCATTATTACATCAACTGCATTACCATTCTCACTATCACATCATCATCAACTACATTACTGTTGAAATAACTTAGACAAGTTTGACAGACCTGATGAAGCTATCTGCGAAACGTTGTCAATAAAGTGCTCCTCCTCACATGGTGTTAAGTGGAGGTTTCTAGTTTGTTTCCTACTCCTTCAGCAATCTTAAAATGTCACCCCCTTGACCCCCTTTCAAGATAAATTTGTACATTTTCGGTAGACAAATTTCCCGGCCAAAGGCCGGTTACTCTTAAATTACAGGCTCGCTATCGCTCGCCAGGATAAAATCGACACCTAAATGGCACGAAAGGTCTTAAATTTGACAGAATGGGGTGGAAAATCTTAAAATCACCAAACTAATATGGCAAACGTCTTAAAATCTCAAAAGCAATGGGGCTAGACATGAGGGAGAAAGGGGTCCAGAACAAAATCCCTCAAGTGGAAATGTCCCCTTAACTACATTACTATTTTCACCCGCATTATTCACTCGATCACCCAGTTAATAACTCTCCCTGCTTCACCTCACCTGTCACTCTCACACACACCCCAGCACACACACACACTCAGTCACACCCGATGCTTCATGGCAAATTGGAGTTCTACCCACAAACAGTGTTGCGGCCGAGTGCACATACTGTAGAAGGTTTGGCATACTCTAAATTCTCTCTCTCTCTCTCTCTCTCTCTCTCTCTCTCTCTCTCTCTCTCTCTCTCTCTCTCTCTCTCTCTCTCATATTCACTCTCGGATCTGGGTTCCAGGATATTATCCGGACTTTTCTTAAATTCAATCACTTCTACCTTGACGCATATCTTATGTGCCCACCAAATTTCGTTATAATCTTCGAATCGCCTCCTAAATTGAATCACTCTTTCCTTGGTGCATACCCTATCGACCAACCAAATTTCGTCAAAATATCTGGATCGTCTCTTCAATTGAATCACTTCCTTGCTGTCTATTATGTCTGCCCACCAAATTTTCGTGAAAATCGATTAAATCATTGTGAGATACCGGTACCTTGATTACAGACAGACAGACAGACAAACAAACGGAGGCGATATCATAGTCTACGTCCAACTTCGTAGGCGGTGGTAATTACAGGAATTGGGCATCTAACCCCCAGACCTCGGGATAAATGGATTGAATATATAATTATGTTTACCTTGTCAAAATCAGGAACCCATTATTATGCACTTTACCTCACAAATACACTTGCATTACATGAACACAAGAATTTAATCCATGGTTCATCAAAATAACATAAATTAGGCCTGAATGATTGCCTTTAACATTATTATACAAAGTACAGTAATGTATACTGTACGGTCGTTAACGATCAGGAAAATAGTTATATACAGTATATATATATATATATATATGTATATATATATATATATATTTATATATATTTATATATATATATATATATATATATATATATATAATTTTAATATAATGACCACTTTATCTCCACAATCAACAGACGATAACATTCAACCAAACTTCCGTGATCGTAAGGGTCAAAGCAAAACAAATGCAAGGTTCAGAACTTCCGGCCAAACATTAAAGCCGCGAGGTAAGTTCTTATGTTTACTTCACATCGGCCGCAATACCAGGAAAGGCTGATTTTGTGTGTGTGTGTGTGTGTGTGTGTGTGTGTGTGTGTGTGTTTATATATGTGTGTGTGTGTGTGTATCCATTGGCTTGAGCAAATGAAACGGAAACTGTGTATTGAAAGCGGAACGGAATGATGATTAGCTCTTTATCGGGCTTTGACTGGAAAGAGACACGAGTTTCTGAGAAGTAGGCGATGAGAGGGCAACGGAATGACGGGTAGCACAACCAAATATATATATATATGGCACGAAAGGTCTTAAAATTGACAACGAAATGGGGCGAAAAGTGTTAAAATCGCCAAACTATTGGGCCGAACGTCTAATAATCTCAAACAAATGGGTCTTAACACGAGGGAGAAAGGGGACTCGAAAACCAACTGCTGCCTCCCCTTAATAGTCAAGAGTTTTGGCCTACTTATTCGGAACAGGGTATAGTATTGGCGTGTGTGTGTCTGAGGGTTTGAAGCCTGGTCAGATGGCGTGTGGGTTTGAAGCCTGGTCAGATGGTGTGTGGGTTTGAAGCCTGGTCAGATGGCGTGTGGGTTTGAAGCCTGGTCAGATGGTGTGTGGGTTTGAAGCCTGGTCAGATGGTGTGTGGGTTTGAAGCCTGGTCAGATGGCGTGTGGGTTTGAAGCCTGGTCAGATGGTGTGTGGGTTTGAAGCCTGGTCAGATGGCGTGTGGGTTTGAAGCCTGGTCAGATGGTGTGTGGGTTTGAAGCCTGGTCAGATGGCGTGTGAGTTTGAAGCCTGGTCAGATGGTGTGTGGGTTTGAAGCCTGGTCAGATGGCGTGTGAGTTTGAAGCCTGGTCAGATGGTGTGTGGGTTTGAAGCCTGGTCAGATGGTGTGTGGGTTTGAAGCCTGGTCAGATGGTGTGTGGGTTTGAAGCCTGGTCAGATGGCGGGTGGGTTTGAAGCCTGGTCAGATGGCGTGTGGGTTTGAAGCCTGGTCAGATGGTGTGTGGGTTTGAAGCCTGGTCAGATGGCGTGTGGGTTTGAAGCCTGGTCAGATGGCGTGTGTTATAATGATCTCTCCGAGTGTACCTGGGTCAAGACGTAAGATGAAAGTAAATTTGCTCACGGCACTATTATCACACTGCAGAGAGAGAGAGAGAGAGAGAGAGAGAGAGAGAGAGAGAGAGAGAGAGAGAGAGAGAGGTTTTATGTGGCTATCATCATATAGTATTCAGTTAGGAAGTGACTGTGAAAGTCAAAGGGTTATTTGACATTTTTGTTTCCCATGTTTTAGTCCTATAGATCTTTCGTAAGCTGAAGATAATCGATAAATGTGGACTACACTGGCAAAGGCTCATAAACTCTCAACCAATAATGCCTTGTATTATATATATAGAAAAGACGCAACCCGCTAATAAGGGGGAAGGCTATATTTTGGGCTTATATATGTATTTATTTATTTATATATTTTATTTGTTGCCTCGCTAGCTTACAACTCCCCCCCCCCCCCCCCAGTTACTCTACCTCCCCACATGCTGCGCCTCCCCTTAGATCTCTTCTTCTTTCTCTGCCTCTCTTCTTTCTCTCTCTCTCTCTCTCTCTCTCTCTCTCTCTCTCTCTCTCTCTCTCTCTCTCTCTCTCTCTCTCTCTCTCTCGCTCTCTCTCTCTCTCTCTCTCTCTCTCTCTCTCTCTCTCTCTCTCCACATCACACCCACTACCGCTCCCCCCCCCCCCTCCCCCCCCCCCCCCCCCCCACACACACACACCGTATAATTATTGATACTACTAAATCATACTTCAAATCATTAACTCGCTAAGATATCACCACCGGCTCCTCTAATTGACCGCTTCCCAGTAGGCTATCGGGCTTTAAGGAAGTTGAAGATTTTATTTTGTTATCGATATTAAGGGGAGACTGACCGTTTGTTTGATCTATTTATTATTTTTTCATATATTTGTTTAGTTTCATCCCTAGACCTCATCAAGCTTAGAAAAAACACCCCCTAGACCCCCTTCAAGATAAATTTGTACATTTTTCGGTAGAAAACTGTCCCGGCCGAAGGCCGGTTCCTCATAAAATTGCAGGCTCGCTATCGCTCGCCAGGAAATAATCTACACCTAAATGGCACGAAAGGTCTTAAAATTGACAACGAAATTGGGCAAAACGTGTTAAAATCGCCAAACTAATGGGCCGCACGTCTTATAATTTCAAAACTAGTGGGGCTAAACAATAGGGAGAAGGGGGTCCAGAAAACCGGCTCATCCCCCCTTAAGCAAAATTACGTGCTCAAATCAGGTTGTATTGCCTATATAAATACATACAACTAAATCAGGTTGTATTGCCTATATAAATACATACAACTAAATCAGGTTGTATTGCCTATATAAATACATACAACTAAATTAGGTTGTATTGCCTATATAAATACATACAACTAAATCAGGTTGTATTGCCTATATAAATACATACAACTAAATCAGGTTGTATTGCCTATATAAATACATACAACTAAATCAGGTTGTATTGCCTATATAAATACATACAACTAAATCAGGTTGTATTGCCTATATAAATACATACAACTAAATGTAATATACTTTCTCTCCATCAAAACCCTTCTATGTTGTTGCGTGTCTGTTTATTATTATCGATGTTTACGGCTCCAACTTCCTTATAGCTTGAAACTCGCAAGTGGTTAAATCGACCGCTCGCCTGTATCGGGCTATAAGGAAGTTCAACCTGTACAGTAGATGTCCATCATTAGCTGACATCAACCCTTGCAATACACCATGGCGTTTTCTTCACTTTCTTCAGGATAATATTAGAGGATTTTATTAGGTTTACAAGGGATCTGAGGGAATCGATAGATTATTTGAGGTAGGTTTTGCCACAGTGAGTACTAGAGGTACTTCCCAAGCTGTATACAATTGTCCAGTGCAAGCCAGAATAAAACGAAACGTACAAATTCATCTATAAGGAGAATCTTTGGGATTATTTAATATTATTATTATTTATTATTATTATTTGTATTATTATTATTGTTTTATTGTGCTTGATGGAGGTCTAGGGAGGAAACTAAAAAAAAAAACATTGAATAAATATATCGGCCAATAAATCCCCCCCCCTCCCCCCCCCCCCCCCCCCCTCCTCCTCACCTTTCAATTGTACAGATGGATAATGTATGTTGCTAGTTGGACGACTGGCCTTTCTTGCTGCTGTCAATACCCTCACCCCACCACCACCACCACCAAACCCGTTGACAGATACAATCATTCCTTGGACTTTGATATATGGACGCGCTACGGCTGTATCAAATATCGGGTGTATGTCTGGTCCGTCTTTATTTTATTTATTTATTTTTTTTTTTCAGATGCATTTAACGTGTGTGTGTGTTTTTTTTTTTTTTTTTTTTTTTTTTAGCTATATTTAGACGATTTAGTGCAGTTTAACCCCTTCAGCACCAGGACGCCTTTTTACCTTTGATTCTGGCTAAACCTAGATGATTTTACGCAGCTTAAGAAGGACCTATGTTACTAAGAAGGTTTATTGAGATATTTATTTACCCATTTGAGTCGTACATGTAGATTAAAAAGTAAATAAAATCGTCTAATGGTAACCAGAATATGATGACAATTATTACGTCATGGTGGTGAAGGGGTTAAGAAGGATATGTGGTACTAGAAAGTGTTAAGGGGGGTGACCTGCTTTTTGTTATTTCTGTCCTTTTCTCTCTTTCTCTGGCTTTATCCATTCAGCCCCATTCAGCCAACTATTCTAATACGTTTATCCCCATCTAGGAGTCGATTTCTTCCTGGCGAGCGAAAGCGAGCCAGCATTATATGAAGAAGTCCGGCTTTGCCGGAGAGATTTTTCTATCGAAAATGTACAAATTTAGCCTGCTGTCAAACAAAAATAAAAAATATGCTGGCTCGCGACCGCTCGACACCTGGATGGGGATAAACGTCTTAAAACAGTAGGCTGAATGGGGCCAAATGGATACAAGCCAGCAAAAAAGATAGAAAAGGACAGAACAAAAACAGGTCAGCCCCCTTAAGTGAGATAGTTGGAAGCCTGTTAACTGTTGGAGGGAGGGGACTTTTCAAACTGCACAAAGTGGTCTAATAGCAAGTAGCCAGAATACAACTGAAAAGACATCGCCGGTACAGAAGGGGTTAAGCCCCTTTTGTACCGGCGACGTCCTTGTCACTTTATGCTGACTACTTTTAGACAATTTTATTCAGATTAATACAGACTAACTACAGACAAACGTTGGTAAAATATCCAATGATAACAAACTACAGACAAACGTTGGTAAAATATCCAATGATAACAAACTACAGACAAACGTTGGTAAAATATCCAATGATAACAAACTACAGACAAACGTTGGTAAAATATCCAATGATAACAAACTACAGACAAACGTTGGTAAAATATCCAATGATAACAAACTACAGACAAACGTTGGTAAAATATCAATGATAACAAACTACAGACAAACGTTGGTAAAATATCCAATGATAACAACCTACAGACAAACGTTGGTAAAATATCCAATGATAACAAATATCCAATGATAACAAACTACAGACAAACGTTGGTAAAATATCCAATGATAACAACTACAGACAAACGTTGGTAAAATATCCAATGATAACAAACTACAGACAAAACGTTGGTAAAATATCCAATGATAACAATTGGTAAAATATTCCAATGATAACAAACTACAGACAACGTTGGTAAAATATCCAATGATAACAAACTACAGACAAACGTTGGTAAAATATCCATGATAACAACTACAGACAAACGTTGGTAATATCCAATGATAACAAACTACAGACAAACGTTGGTAAAATATCCAATGATAACAAACTACAGACAAACGTTGGTAAAATATCCATGATAACAAACTACAGACAAACGTTGGTAAAATATCCAATGATAACAAACTACAGACAAACGTTGGTAAAATATCCAATGATAACAACTACAGACAAACGTTGGTAAAATATCCAATGATAACAAACTACAGACAAACGTTGGTAAAATATCCAATGATAACAAACTACAGACAAACGTTGGTAAAATATCCAATGATAACAAACTACAGACAAACGTTGGTAAAATATCCAATGATAACAAACTACAGACAAACGTTGGTAAAATATCCAATGATAACAAACTACAGACAAACGTTGGTAAAATATCCAATGATAACAAACTACAGATATCCAATGATAACAAACTACAGACAAACGTTGGTAAAATATCCAATGATAACAAACTACAGACAAACGTTGGTAAAATATCCAATGATAACAAACTACAGACAAACGTTGGTAAAATATCCAATGATAACAAACTACAGACAAACGTTGGTAAAATATCCAATGAAACAACTACAGACAAACGTTGGTAAAATATCCAATGATAACAAACTACAGACAAACGTTGGTGAAATATCCAATGATAACAAACTACAGACAAACGTTGGTAAAATATCCAATGATAACAAACTACAGACAAACGTTGGTAAAATCAAATGCACTTTTGTGAAGTGTTTAAGGGGAGATTTCCACTTGAGGGATTTTTTCTTTACCCCTTTCTCCCTCATGTTTAGCCCCATTGCTTTTGAGATTTTAAGACGTTCGCCCCATTAGTTTGGCGATTTTAAGAACTTTCACCCCATGTATGTCACTTTTAAGACCTTTTGTGCCGTTTAGGTGTCGATTTTATCCTGGCGAGCGATAGCGAGCCTGTAATTTAAGAGTAACGGGCCTTCGGCCGGGACATTTTTCTACCGAAAAATGTACAAATGTATCTTGAAAGGGGGTCAAGGGGGTGACATTTTAAGATTGCTGGAGGAGTAGGAAACAAACTAAAAACCTCCCCTTAAAATGCTAATGATAAGAATAATTAATTCTATTCCCCCTAAAGAAGACAAATACAGTTTAACCCTCTCCGACATATGACGCGATTTTGAGCCTATTGGGGATACTTTAAAGCCTTTGTTACTATCAGGGGTATTTAGAAATCATTAGTTTAGTTACTTCAACCTCTGCAGTTGACTTTGAGTTAGCTGTGGGCAGAACACTAATTTTGGAGAGGTAATTATAAGAGTGAGAGAACTCTATTTCTTATTGCTAATCTGGCAACCTCTGCGTCATATGTGCGTGAAAGGGTTTAATCGTTGAAGGGTAATATGTATGCACCAGGGATGTTAAATAGTGCTAGCAGTCTGAATTGGTGAAGATATTATATTTATGGTTGACCTAGAGTATGTCTTCTAACTTCGTGTGTCTAGGCATTTTGGTCCTGTCACTCTTTCAACTCTGGGGGAGGCACTCGTCACAGGCAGTTCTGCCTTTTGTCTCCGTCACTCACATACAACAAAAAATGAAAGGTCAATGGAAATTAGTACAAATAAGTCATAAATAGAAGATTAATTATATAAGCAGACATGATTGCACTAAAAGCCAGCCTCCTGATTAAGGGAGCCCACCTCGCTTTTTTTCTAATCTTTCTTTCCCTCTCTCTTTGGCTTGTATCCATTCGGCCCCATTTAGCCTACTGTTTTAAGACGTTTACCCACCATCCAGGTGTCAATATTTTCCTTGCGAGCGGTAGCGAGCCAGCATATATATATTTTTGTTTTGACAGCAAGCTAAATTTGTACATTTTCGATAGAAAAATGTCTCCGGCGAATCCGGATTTTTCCATACAATGCTGGCTCGCTATCGCTCGCCAGGAAGAAATCGACACTTGGATGTGGATAAACGTCTTAAAACAGTTGGCTGAATGGGGCCGAATGGATACAAGCCAGGGAAAGAGAAAAAAAGGAGATAAATAGAAAATAGAAGCCGGTGACCCCCTTAAGAGTGCAAGGTGTCGAGCCATAAGTCTGTGTCGCGATAAGGGGTTGTAGAGGGAGGCTAAACACTCCTGGTCCAGATAGTTAAGGGGAGATTTCCACTTGAGGGATTTTTATTCTTGACTCCTTTCTCCCTCATGTTTAGCCCCATTGTTTTTCTAATTTTAAGACGTTTGCCCCATTATTTTGACGATTTTAAGAACTTTCAACCCATTTCTGTCAATTTTAAGACCTTTCGTGCCATTTAGGTGTCGATTTTATCCTGGCGAGCGACAGCGAGCCTGTAATTTAAGAGGAACCGGCTTTCAGCCGGGACATTTTTTCTACCGAAAAATTTACAAATTTATCTTGAAAGAGGGTCAAGGGGGTGAAATTTTAAGATTGCTGGAGGAGTAGAAAACAAACTAAAAACCTCCCCTTAATGCCACCTGATAACGGGACACTGCAGGGGGATACATGTGGTGTGTGTGTGTGTGTGGGTGGGGGTGGGTGTGTGTGTGTGTGTGTGTGTGTGTGTGTGTGTGTGTGTTATTCAACCTTTACAATGGATTACATAGTCAAACAGATTCAGAATTTAATACGTAAGTTACATGAGGAGGAGAGAGAGAGAGATTAATTAAAATACACACACTAATGAGTAAATATTGTGTTAAGTAATAGATGAAGTAAATATTGTGTTAAGTAATAGATGAAGTAAATATAGATGCTGTTAAGGGGAGATTTCCACTTGAGGGAGTTTTTTCTGGATCCCTTTCTATCTCATGTTTAGCCCCATTGCTTTTGATATTATAAGACGTTCGCCCCATTAGTTTGGTGATTTTAAGAACTTTTGCCCCATTTCTGTCAATTTTAAGACCTTTTGTGCCATTTAGGTGTCGATTTTTTCCTGGCGAGCGATAGCGAGCCTGTAATTTAAGGGGAACCGGCCTTCGGCCGGGACATTTTTCTACCCAATAATGTACAAACTTATCTTGAAAGGGAGTCTAGGGGGTGTAATTTTAAGCTTGATGGAATTCTAGGGAACGAACTAAAAACCTCCCCTTAAAGCTGTCGTAATATACGGAACCCATCCTAGCGGTAATAAACATGACTCCACAGAATCACGGCGATTTTACGGGGGAGGTAGCTGCTTTTCTCGACTCCCTTCTCCCTCTGGTTTAACCCCATTAGTGTAGAGAGTTTAAAACATGGGTTCCATTAGTTTGGCGATTTTAAGATCTTTCGACACATATCTTTTGTCAATATTTGGACCTTTCGTGCCGTGTCGATTTTTTCCTGGCGAACGATAGCGAGCCTGTAATTACAGGACTAAAAATGTACAAATTTATCTCGAAGGGGGAGGGAGGGGGGGGGGTCTAGTGGGTGTTTTTTTAAGCTTGAGGGAGGTCTAGCGAGGAAACAAATATATAAATATATGATTACTTAGAACAAAATATTAACCCAATGCCCCTGTTGTGTCATTTACAGCGAGCAAGAGGAACTGGCCTTCGGCCTGGACATTTTTATCTCAAAAAATGTACAAATTTATCTTGAAAGGGGGTCTAGGTTTTTTTTTTTTTTAAAGCTTGATATAAGTCTAGCGAGGAAACTAAACAATAAATAGATAAATATATTAATAAATATACCAAAAACTAACCACTACCACTTTTTAAGGGGAGGTTTTTAGTGTGTTTCCTAGACTTTCATCAAGCTTGAAATTACACCCCCTTGACCCCCTTTCAAGATAAATTTGTACATTTTTCGGTAGAAAAATTTCCCGGCCGAAGGCCGGTTGCTCTTAAATTACAGGCTCGCTATCGCTCGCCAGGAAAAAATTGACACCTAAATGGGACGACAGGTCTTAAAAGTGACATAAATGGGGTGAAAGTTCTTAAAATTGCCAAACTAATGGGGCGAACGTCTTAAAATCTCAAAACAATGGGGCTAAACATGAGGGAGAAAGGGGTAAAGAAAAAAATCTGTCAAGTGGAAATCTCCCCTTAAACAGTCTGAACCCATCCTAGCGGTAATAAGGATGACATCATAACATCACGACATCTCCCAATTATCTCTCTCTCTCTCTCTCCCCGCCGTCCCCTTCTTCCGCATTGATAATTCCCATGTCAATCAGCGTGCAGGGTCGGGTTACGCAAGGATGATGATAATAATAATGATGCTGGTGGTAGAGTGACTTAGAGAGGGACTTAGGGTGACTTAGAGAGGGACTTAGAGTGGCTTAGAGAGGGACTTAGAGTGGCTTAGAGAGGGACTTAGAGAGGGACTTAGAGTGACTTAGAGAGGGACTTAGAGTGGCTTAGAGAGGGACTTAGAGTGACTTAGAGAGGGACTTAGAGTGACTTAGAGAGGGACTTAGAGTGACTTAGAGAGGGACTTAGAGTGGCTTAGAGAGGGACTTAGAGTGACTTAGAGAGGGACTTAGAGTGGCTTAGAGAGGGACTTAGAGAGGGACTTAGAGTGGCTTAGAGAGGGACTTAGAGTGGCTTAGAGAGGGACTTAGAGTGACTTAGAGAGGGACTTAGAGTGACTTAGAGAGGGACTTAGAGTGGCTTAGAGAGGGACTTAGAGTGGCTTAGAGAGGGACTTAGAGTGACTTAGAGAGGGACTTAGAGTGGCTTAGAGAGGGACTTAGAGTGGCTTAGAAAGGGACTTAGAGTGGCTTAGAGAGTGACTTAGAGAGGGACTTAGAGTGACTTAAAATCCTTTCCCATAAACTCTAGTAAATGCTGTAATAAACATGAACAATTTGTAAATGCGGAAGAGTTGATGGTCATTTTTAGAAGACGTTTCAGTCAAAATTAACCCATGCAGTTCCGGAGAGACGCTCTTTTGATGATCATTTTTGGCAGGCGTTTCAGTCAAAATTAACCCATGCAGTTCCGGAGAGACGCTCTTTTGATGATCATTTTTGGCAGGCGTTTCAGTGAAAATTAACCCATGCAGTTCCGGAGAGACGCTCTTTTCATTATATTCTGGCAAATATTTGACGATTTTATTGAGCTTCGGAAGGATCTGTGGTAGATAAAAGTATACATTTTTATTATCAGTGAAATAATTATTGTGTGTCCATTTGTCAAATACTAGTTATCAATCCAATTATGAACTCAGACCCAACTGCACACTGAATAACTCAGTGCTGGTCCATGCGTACGTTCCTGTTCTACTTGCCCCATTAACGCATTCCTTTCTACTAACGCATTCCTTTCCACTAACGCATTCCATTCCACTAACGCATTCCTTTCCACTAACGCATTCCTTTCCACTAACGCATTCCTTTCCACTAACGCATTCCTTTCCACTAACGCATTCCATTCCACTAACGCATTCCATTCCACTAACGCATTCCTTTCCACTAACACATTCCTTT
>CM064525.1:13982450-14001300 GCA_032716605.1 Paralithodes platypus
TTCGAAGCCTGTTAATTGCTGGAGGCCTTTCTTAAACTGAATACACCCGTCTATTAGTAGCCAGTATGAAATATAGAGGACGGAACTGGTATTGAACGGGTTAATATAGAGGACGGAACTGGTATTGAACGGGTTAATATAGAGGACGGAACTGGTATTGAACGGGTTAATATAGAGGACGGAACTGGTATTGAACGGGTTAATATAGAGGACGGAACTGGTATTGAACGGGTTAATATAGAGGACGGAACTGGTATTGAACGGGTTAATATAGAGGACGGAACTGGTATTGAACGGGTTAAATATAGACGACGGAACTGGTATTGAACGGGTTAATATAGAGGACGGAACTGGTATTGAACGGGTTAAATATAGAGGACGGAACTGGTATTGAACGGGTTAAATATAGAGGACGGAACTGGTATTGAACCGGTTAATTAGGAGATCTCCACTTGAGGGATTTTTTTCTTGACCCCTTTCTCCCTCATGTTTAGCCCCATTGATTTTGATATTATGAAACGTTTGCCCCATTAGTTTAGCGATTTTAAGAACTTTCACCCCATATTAAGACCTTTCGTGCAATTCAGGTGTCGATTTTATCCTGGCGAGCGATAGCGAGCCTGTAATTTAAGAGGAACCGGCCTTCGGCCGGGACATTTTTCTACCGAAAAATGTACAAATTTATCTTGAAAGGGACTCAAGGGGGTGTAATTTTAAGCTTGATGGAGGTCTAGGGAACAAACTAAATACCTCCTCTTAATTAGGTTATGTGTTTAGATTGAATGTATAAAACTATCAGTAACGTGTCTGAATATTTCAATCAATTATTAACCATATTTCAAGGGGCTGGAGTTCCCGAAAAGGGGCTCCAGTCCTGACGTTATTCTTGACTTACAGTGTGCTGGCTACATAATCCAGTAGGGTTGATAGCCTCGGAAGTCCAATTTTAACTAACTAACTGGAGGTGATTGTACATTAATGAACACTAATAAGTAACCGCTCCTATGAAACCGTAGCCAACACAACCGGGACAATTAAATTATTTGGTATAGCCTAAATGCTTCAAAACTTGGCTTTAAGGGGGGTGACCTGCTTTTTGTTATTTCTGTCCTTTTCTCTCTTTCTCTGGCTTCTATCCATTCGGCCCCATTCAGCCAACTATTTTAAGACATTTATCCCCATCTAGGTGTCGATTTCTTCCTGGCGAGCGATAGCGACCCAGCATTATATGAAGAAATCCGGCTTCGCCGGAGAAATTTTTCTATTGAAAAATGTAAAAATTTAGCCTGCTGTCTAACAAAAATAAAAAAAATGCTGGCTCGCTACCGCTCACCAGTAAGAAATTGACACCTGGATGGGGATAAACGTCTTAAAACAGTAGGCTGAATGGGGCCAAATGGATACAAGCCAGAGAAAGATAGAAAAGGACAGAACCAAAACAGGTCACCCCCCGGGGGGATGGGCGTATTTATTTGCTCATATATTTATATTTGTTATTATTTTAGTTTCTTCCCAAGACCTCCATCAAGCTTAAAAAACACCCACCCCTTCCAAGACTTCCATCAAGCTTAAAAAACATCCACCCCTTCCAAGACCTCCATCAAGCTTAAAAACACCCACCCCTTCCTAGACCTCCATCAAGCTTAAAAAACACCCACCCTTCCTAGACCTCCATCAAGCTTAAAAACACCCACCCCTTCCTAGACCTCCATCAAGCTTAAAAAACACCCACCCCTTCCTAGACCTCCATCAAGCTTAAAAAACACCCACCCCTTCCAAGACCCTCCATCAAGCTTAAAAAACACCCACCCCTTCCAAGACCCTCCTTCAAGCTTAAAAACACCCACCCCTTCCAAGACCCTCCATCAAGCTTAGAAAATACCTCTCCAAGACCCTCCATCAAGCTTAGAAAATACCTCTCCAAGACCCTCCATCAAGCTTAGAAAATACCCACCCCTTCCAAGACCCTCCTTCAAGCTTAAAAAACACCCACCCCTTCCAAGACCTCCATCAAGCTTAAAAAACACCCACCCCTTCCAAGACCTTCATCAAGCTTAAAAAACACCCACCCCTTCCAAGACCTCCATCAAGCTTAAAAAACACCCACCCCTTCCTAGACCTCCATCAAGCTTAAAAAACACCCACCCCTTCCAAGACCTCCATCAAGCTTAAAAAACACCCACCCCTTCCTAGACCTCCATCAAGCTTAAAAAACACCCACCCCTTCCAAGACCTCCATCAAGCTTAAAAAACACCCACCCCTTCCAAGACCTTCATCAAGCTTAAAAAACACCCACCCCTTCCAAGACCTCCATCAAGCTTAAAAAACACCCACCCCTTCCTAGACCTCCATCAAACTTAAAAAACACCCACCCCTTCCAAGACCTCCATCAAGCTTAAGAAACACCCACCCCTTCCAAGACCTCCATCAAGCTTAAGAAACACCAACCCCTTCCAAGACCTCCATCAAGCTTAAAAAACACCCACCCCTTCCAAGACCTCCATCAAGCTTAAAAAACACCCACCCCTTCCAAGACCCTCATCAAGCTTAAAAAACACCCACCCCTTCCAAGACCTCCATCAAGCTTAAGAAACACCCACCCCTTCCAAGACCTCCATCAAGCTTAAGAAACACCCACCCCTTCCAAGACCTCCATCAAGCTTAAGAAACACCCACCCCTTCCAAGACCTCCATCAAGCTTAAGAAACACCCACCCCTTCCAAGACCTCCATCAAGCTTAAGAAACACCCACCCCTTCCTAGACCTCCATCAAGCTTAAGAAACACGAACCGCTTCCAAGACCTCCATCAAGCTTAAGAAACACCCACCCCTTCCAAGACCTCCATCAAGCTTAAGAAACACCCACCCCTTCCAAGACCTCCATCAAGCTTAAGAAACACCCACCCCTTCCAAGACCTCCATCAAGCTTAAGAAACACCCACCCCTTCCAAGACCTCCATCAAGCTTAAAAAACACCCCACCCCTTCCAAGACCTCCATCAAGCTTAAAAAACACCCACCCCTTCCTAGACCTCCATCAAGCTTAAAAAACACCCACCCCTTCCAAGACCTCCATCAAGCTTAAAAAACACCCACCCCTTCCAAGACCTCCATCAAGCTTAAAAAACACCCACCCCTTCCAAGACCCTCCATCAAGCTTAAGAAACACCCACCCCTTCCAAGACCCTCCATCAAGCTTAAGAAACACCCACCCCTTCCAAGACCCTCCATCAAGCTTAAGAAACACCCACCCCTTCCAAGAACCCTCCATCAAGCTTAAGAAACACCCACCCCTTCCAGACCCCTCCATCAAGCTTAAGAAACACCCACCCCTTCCAAGACCCTCCATCAAGCTTAAGAAACACCCACCCCTTCCAAGACCTCCATCAAGCTTAAGTGTGTACATTTGTTCCTATTAAATTTCATTCTGGCTATCGCTCGCCGGGAAAAAATCGACACCTAAATTACACGAACAGTCTTAATATTGACAAACAAATGGGGCGAAAGCTCTTACAATCGCCAAACTAATGGGCTCTGAGGAGTCTTAAACTAATCTGAAGATGTGAGGAAGAACTGGAGGAAGAGCCATGAAAAACGAAGAGCTCCCCTTAAGGGGTCAAAGATTAAATTGGATGTAACCATATTGTTGCTCACGTCTGTACACACTTATGCACAAACATTTGAACATTCGTGTATGTGCCTGCGTTCATTGATGCATTTAAACCAACCCACACACACCCACATAAGGAGAGAGAGAGAGAGAGAGAGAGAGAGAGAGAGAGAGAGAGAGAGAGAGAGAGAGAGAGAGAGAGAGCGCGCGCGCGTTCTCTTTCTCTCTATGGCTTGTATCCATTCAGCCAACTGTTTTAAGACATTTATCCCCATCCAGGTGTCGCTTTCCACCTGGCGAGCGATAGCGAGCCAGCATTGTATGGAGAAATCCGGCTTCGCCGGAGAAATTTGTCTATCGAAAAATGTACAAATTTAGCTTGCTGTCAAAACAAATATATATATATGCTGGCTCGCTACCGCTCACCAGGAAAATATTGACACCTGGATGGGGGTAAACGTCTTAAAACAGTAGGCTGAATGGGGCCGAATGGTTACAAGCCAAAGAGAGAGGGAGAGAAAGATAAACAAAGCGAGGTGGGTCCCCTTAAAACGCGATCATGACTCCAAACACAATGAACGTGTAAAGCAGTTAAACAAAATAACTCTGATAATGGTAACAATTTGACAATCTCTGAGAGAATTAAGGGGAGGTTTTTAGGTTGTTCCCTAGACCTCTATCAAGCTAAAAACTACACCCCCTAGACCCCCTTTCAAGATAAATTTGTACATTTTTCGGTAGAAAAATTTCCCGGCCGAAGGCCGGTTCCTCTTAAATTACAGGCTCGCTATCGCTCGCCAGGAAAAGCTCGACACCTAAATTGCACGAACGGTCTTAAAATTGACAGAAATTGGGCGAAAGTTCTTAAGATCGCCTAACTTATCTCCAAATCTTAAAAGCATTGGGGCTAAACATGAGGGAGAAAGGTGGTCCAGAAAAAAATCCCTCTAGTGGAAATCTCCCCTTAATGTATGAAAGACAGGTACACCCTCAACAATAAATATTGACTCACGCCAGTTGTTCGTTCGTGAAATATAAAATGGTTCGCTTGAAGGGGGAATATTAGTGTTTTGTTTTCTGCCAGCAAACCCCCCCGCCCCCTTTTCATGTTCAGCCCCATTAGTTATCAGATGTTAAGACGTTCGGCCCATTCTACATTTTAAGGTAATCGGAAGCTTGCATTATCTGTTGTCCTGATTAACCCTTGCTGTACCAGCGACGTGGGTTATATTAACCCTTCCTGTACCAGCGACGTGGGTTATATTAACCCTTCCTGTACCAGCGACGTGGGTTACATTATATTAACCCTTCCTGTACCAGCGACGTGGGTTATATTAACCCTTCCTGTACCAGCGACGTGGGTTATATTAACCCTTCCTGTACCAGCGACGTGGGTTATATTAACCCTTCCTGTACCAGCGACGTGGGTTATATTAACCCTTCCCTGTACAGCGACGTGGGTTATATTAACCCTTCCTGTACCAGCGACGTGGATTATATTAACCCTTCCTGTACCAGCTACGTGAGTTATATTAACCCTTCCTGTACCAGCGACGTGGGTTATATTAACCCTTCCTGTACCAGCGACGTGGGTTATATTAACCCTTCCTGTACCAGCGACGTGGGTTATATTAACCCTTCCTGTAGCAGCGACGTGGGTTATATTAGACGTGGTTTAATTAACCCTTCTGTACCAGCGACGGGTTATATTAACCCTCCTGTACCAGCGACGTGGGTTATATTAACCCTTCCTGTACCAGCGACGTGGGTTATATTAACCCTTCCTGTAGCAGCGACGTGGGTTATATTTTATTCTATAGCTATATGTAGACGAGCTTATGCAGCTCAGGAAGGATCTGTGGTAGTTAAGAAGAGTTGGCTGAGATCGTTTGAAGCCTTACAGATTGTTACAGGTCCTTCCTAATGCTTAATACAGTTGTTAAAAAGAGTTGGCTGAGATAGTTTGAAGCCTGATTAATGGCTAGAGGTCCTTCCTAAGCTTAAACAAATGTTAACAAGAGTTGGCCGAGATAGTGTGAAGCCTGATTCATGGCTAGAGGTCATTCCTAAGCTTAAACAAATGTTAACAAGAGTTGGCCGAGATAGTGTGAAGCCTGATTCATGGCTAGAGGTAATTCCTAAGCTTAAACAAATGTTAACAAGAGTTGACCGAGATAGTTTGAAGCCTGATTCATGGCTAGAGGTAATTCCTAAGCTTAGTCAAATCGTCTAATAGTTGCCCGAGTATGATGCATAGACCGTCTCTGGTACTGAATAGTTTGAATCTTTATTAGTTGCTAGAGGTCCTTTCTTAAGCTTCATAAAATGGTCTAATATTTGCCCGAGTATGCTGCATAGGACGACTCTGATACTAAATGTCTTAATACTAACATGTATGTATGTATGTATGTATGTATATATATATGGACAGTATGTGTGTGCGTGTGTGTTTTTTTTTGTAATGTCTACCAAACAAGATTCAACTTTCTATATATTAATTATCCGCTGTGAATTTCTCCCATAAGCACACGTGGACCTTGGCCTCGTGAATATATTGCAAAAAACACCTCCATGGATTGGCAATAAGTTGTCAGTCGCACACATAGAGAGAGAGTAGAGAGAGTTAGTTAGTTAGTTACGTAGCCTTACAATTAACATAAAGACTAGACAGACCTTGTGGACCTTGATTGGCAGACCGGAACTAAATCTAAACTTGTAGGTGCTGGTAAATGCAAGACAAGGTAAAGCAGACGGCTCTCTCCCAACCCACAACTTCCACTGGCATGAAACATAATTGAAAGAAAGGCGATGATGAAAGAATGATGAGAAAAAAATCCTTACTGAAATATTGCAGAAAGTTAAGGGGGAGGTAGTCGCTTTTTCTGGACCCCCTTCTCTCTCATGTTTAGCATATTAGTTTTCACATTTTAAGACGTTCGTTCCGTTAGTTTGGCGATTTGAGGCCTTTCGCCTTATCTTTCTTTGTCAAAATATTAAGACCTTTCGTGCCATTTAGGTGTCGATTATTTCCTGGCGAGCGATAGCGAGCCTTTAATTTTAGAAGGGATCGGCCTTCGGCCGGGGAATTTTTCTACCGAAAAATTTACAAATTTATCTTGAAAGGGGATCTAGGGTTTTTTTTTTCTTAAAGCTTGATCGAGGTATAGCGAGGAAACTCAAAAATAAATTAGTTAATAAATATATAGATCACAAAATAAATTAGTTAATAAATATATAGATCACAAAATAAATTAGTTAATAAATATATAGATCATAAAATAAGCACTACCCCTTAATATCAGTAAGGTTGTCCATACTATTTATTGTCTCCTTGGTGATGTGGCATTATTGTGGGCTTTATTGAAGTGTCACCTGTAACTTATTGTCTTCCGTGTGTGTGTGTGTGTGTGTACTGTGCTGTGCTGTGTTTCGTGTGTGTGTGTGTGTGTGTGTGTAATAATAATAATAATAATAATAATAAACGGTTTATTAAAGAATGGCAGCCTTATGAGCTGAAAATACACATTTTACAATTTAGTGGATGAACATGAGATGTACAGATATGAAGATGTTAAGCTCAGTTTACAAAAAAATAAAAAATAAATACAATAATGATGCAGGTGCAGAATACAAATTATCATAAAAGACCATGAGAGTAAGTGATATAGGCCTACAGTACATATACACATTTATTTTACTTACTCATATACAGAACATACATATATACATGTACGTACGCA
Organism: Paralithodes platypus; assembly: GCA_032716605.1. NCBI lineage: Eukaryota > Metazoa > Arthropoda > Malacostraca > Decapoda > Lithodidae > Paralithodes > Paralithodes platypus. The sequence continues at coordinate 13,989,801 of CM064525.1, forward strand.
CATACATACGCATACATATACATACATATATAAGAACATAAGAACATGCAGTAAGTGTGCACATGTCCGTATACACAAATGCTCACGTATGCACACAAACATACATACATACAAAAACTGTTTTGGTAGGGTCAGGGTAAAGAGGTAAAGGGTAAAGAGGGAGCGGCATTTCAAGTCCGTACAGGTAGGGTCAGGTAAAGCCTACTACAATGGGAGGTGTGTGTGTGTGTGTGTGTGTGTGTGTGTGTGTGTGTGTGTGTGTTTGTACTGTGCTGTGCTGTGTTTCGTGTGTGTGTGTGTGTGTGTGTGTACTGTGCTGTGCTGTGTTTCGTGTGTGTGTGTGTTGTGATGTGCTGTGCTTCGTGTGTGTGTGTGTTTACCTAATACATCGGACGAATTTAATGATTTTGACAAAACTTTATCAATACCTTCATTTTGTACCTGAATAAATACCATTAAACAGGATAAACACAAAATTATACCTCCGCACCCAACCCGCTGTCACAAACCGCCGCACCCAACCCGCTGTCACAGACCTCCATCGGCCTTTAAGGGGAAGATAGCTGATTTTTCTTCCTCATGTTGAATTATATTAGCTTTGAGATTTAAAGACGTTTGTTCCATTAGTTTGGCGATTTTTAAGACTTTTCGCCATATTTTTTTGCCAATGTTTAGACCTTTCGTGCCATAGGTGTCGATATTGTTACTGGCGAGCGATAGCAAGCCTGTAATTCTAGGAGGAACCGGCCTACCGAAACATTTACAAATGTATCTGGAAGGGGAGTCTAGGGGATGGTTTTTATGGTTGATGGAGGTCTAGCGAGGAAACTATAAGGGAATTATATATATATATATATATATATATATATATATATATGGATACAAAAATATCCACTACCCCTAAGCCAAGATCTGCATGTAATGCGTAGGGTATGGGTCCCTCTCGGATAAGTGTTCATTTTGCTTGCAGTTATGCACATTTATGTTATTTTAATATATATTTTTCTTTTCAGGTGCAGCCACAGACCTTGGAAGTGAAGGTAAGGACAGTTTGTTTGTATTATATTTGGATTATTCATCCTCGGGTCTAAAGCTCATTCCACATTCATGAATTTATGTATTAGCCTAATAAGCCAACCAAGGAAAGTCGTCGTGATTCTTGTTTAAAAATAAAAACCACTCATTCAGCTTGTGTACGAATTGTCCAGCATTTGTACCAATAGCTTTCAATAGGTACTAGTAGTGTCTGTCTGTAGATCTGAAGCCAAGGGAATAAAAGGATGAAGATGCAACATTTCTTGGTAGCAAGACGCCTAGACAACACCTGTATTGATTTGATTGTCGTTCATATCCTGTTCATACTTGGAAACACATTATCACATGTGTACTATATGTTTGAGTGTGTTTCTGTGTGTATGTTTCTGTGTGTATGTTTCTGTGTGTATGTTTCTGTGTGTATGTTTCTGTGTGTATGTTTCTCTTCGTGTTTGAGTATAAGTGTTGGTGCGTGTGTGGGGCGTCTTGCGTATGGCCACCCTCATCAAGGGGAGTAGAGCGTATAGCAATAGATAGATTAAATAGATAGATAGATATACTGTCTGGGTAGTTACTAATTCCACATGCAAATTGTGAAGGCGATGGTGAACAGCTTTCATGGTATAGGGAAAGCGTAATGCATAAGTGCGCGGAATTTCGGTGTGAGTGTCCTAGGTTCGAGTCCTTAGAGTGCCACATGTATTTGTTAATTTCATTAATTGAGTTTAGAAGTGAAGTTGGTTGGTGAAAAAATATAATATTTCTCTTCGATGCATGTTAATTTGGATCACGAATTAAGTAGTCAAAATATTCGGTAGTCGCTGCGTTCTATAGCATTGATTGTGGGCCTTATAGCATTGATTGTGGGCCTTATATCATTGATTGTGGGCCTTATATCATTGATTGTGGGCCTTATAGCATTGATTGTGGGCCTTATAGCATTGATTGTGGGCCTTATAGCATTGATTGTGGGCCTTATAGCATTGATTGTGGGCCTTATAGCATTGATTGTGGGCCTTATAGCATTGATTGTGGGCCTTATAGCATTGATTGTGGGCCTTATAGCTTTGATTGTGGGCCTTATAGCATTGATTGTGGGCCTTTATAGCATTGATTGGGGGCCTTATAGCATTGATTGTGGGCCTTATAGCATTGATTGTGGGCCTTATAGCTTTGATTGTGGGCCTTATAGCATTGATTGTGGGCCTTATAGCATTGATTGTGGGCCTTATAGCATTGATTGTGGGCCTTATAGCTTTGATTGTGGGCCTTATAGCATTGATTGTGGGCCTTATAGCATTGATTGTGGGCCTTATATCATTAATTGTGGGCCTTATAGCTTTGATTGTGGGCCTTATATCATTAATTGTGGGCCTTATAGCTTTGATTGTGGGCCTTATAGCATTGATTGTGGGCCTTATAGCATTGATTGTGGGCCTTATAGCATTGATTGTGGGCCTTATAGCATTGATTGTGGGCCTTATATCCTTTGGCCACGATGACTTTCGAGTAATGATGGTTTTGACACCCACTTCCCCCCCCCCTCCCCCTCACCACATAATATACGTACTCATGGCGGCAACCAATCACAGTCTGTCGTTGGAACTGGCTTGCATTCTCTTCCTGTTTACCCGTACCCTATTTTTACCGGTATTTTCCTGTTGTTGAGCGTCATGCAATCTGTGTATTTCTGTATTGCTTTTTGTGCTATCTATTTTGTATTGTTTAATTTCTATTTTTGTATTAATTTATTTTATTTATTTATTTATTCGTTTATTTTATGGGGGCGGGAGCTAGGAATCCTCCTCCCCTTGTAGAATTCACCTACTAGACACGGCAGAGAAAGGGGCGAGGGAATCCGAAAGTGGTGCCGACCCTTAAGAAATGGAACTATAAATGGTGTTTCTGTTCGGGCTCTGTCTCAAGTTGGCCACCCCCAGCTATGGGGTATGTGCCTGAGGATATACATACATACATACAGTACATACATTTTATATATATATACCATGGACTATGTAAAGGGGTCTATGATACATACACAATCCTCCTCCTCCTCTTCTCTCCTCTTCTCAACCCTTTTCTTCCTATCCTTGCTCCACCTTCATATCCTTTCCTTCGTCCTCCTCTCCCCAATCCTTCTCCTCTTCCTCTTCTCTCCTCTTCTTCCTATCCTTTCTCTACCTCCAGATCTTCTCCTTCTATCTCCTCTTCCCAACCCTTCTCTTCAATCCCTTCTCTCCTCTTCTCAACCCTTCTCCTCCTCCTCTTCTTCCTTCCCTTCACCTTGGAGACTAACCCAAGAGGCGGCCATGGTTCATTTGCTGGCTAGCCCTTATTACTTATTCATTAATGCCTGTGTATCTTCCTTCGCTTGCATATATCATCTTGGCAGTCATAGAAAAAAAAAAATTTGCATACGAGCTCACGCCCCATTTCACCCACACCCACACACGCACTCGTATATATAAAAACACACCCACGTACTCTAACTCACTTACTCGCTATCACACACACACACACACACACACACACACACACACACACACACACACACATACCTCACTCACTCACTCACTCAGATCACTCACACACTCACTCATCACTCATCACTCACTCACTCACTCACTCACACTCACTCACTCACTCACTCTCACACACACACAAACACACACACACACTCTCTCTCTCTTCAGTAGAGCAGTTGAAGAAGTGAGTAGATAATATTTTGCACACTAAAGAATGTAGTGCACTAAACAGTCTCTCTCTCTCTCTCCTTCCACTTCGAGTATCTCCTCAGAATGGACCGCAAGGTCTCTGATATACTAACTATTCCTTGTAACTCCTTGTAGCTCTCTCTCTCTCTCTCTCTCTCTCTCTCTCTCTCTCTCTCTCTCTCTCTCTCTCTCTCTCTCTCTCTCTCCAAGGCCAGTTAGCAAAGGTAACATTTCATATTACACCAGGTAGGAATAATTACTCTTGCGAAAATGGCACACCTTAAGGGGATAGTGGCTATTTTGTTGGTCTATTAGTTTATCTATTAATCTATATGTTAGTATCCTCGCTAGACCTCCATCAAACTTTAAAAAACACTCTCTAGACCCCCCTTCAAGATAAATTTGTACATTTTTCGGTAGAAAAGTGTCCCGGCCAAAGGCCGATTCCTTTTAAAATTATAGGCTCGCTATTGCTCGCCAGGATGAAATCGACATCTAAATGACACGGAAAGTCTTAATATTTGCAAATAATTTGGGCGAAAGGTCTTAAAATCGCCAAACTAATAGACCGAACGGCATAAGATCTTCAAAACTAATTGGATTAAACATGAGGAAGAAGAGGGCCCAGAAAAACGACCCACCTTCCCTTTTCTCCCCCTCCCCCCGCATATTATAATGACCACTGTCTTAACCCTTTCAGTATGGGAGGACACATATATTTTGTTTCTGGTTGTTGTTAGACGATTGTATGCACTACAGAATAGAAAGGATCTCTCGGAATTAAAGGCATGCAAACAATATTAGTTAGCTCCCACAAGTTCTTCCTAAGCTTAAGGGGGGTGACCTGCTTTTTGTTATTTCTGTCCTTTTCTCTCTTTCTCTGGCTTGTATCCATTCGGCCCCATTCAGCCAACTATTTTAAGACGTTTATCCCTATCTAGGTGTCGATTTCTTCCTGGCGAGCGATAGCGAGCCAGCATTATATGAAGAAATCCGGCTTCGCCGGAGAAAATTTTCTATCAAAAAATTTACAAATTTAGCCTGCTGTCAAACAAAAATAAAAAATATGCCGGTGCGCTACCGCTCACCAGTAAAAAATTTACTCCTGGATGGGGATAAACGTCTTAAAACAGTAGGCTGAATGGGGCCAAATGGATACAAGCCAGAGAAAGATAGAAAAGGACAGAACAAAAACAGGTCACCCGCCTTGATACAATCGTCTTATAATATCCAGAATACATTGTCATAATGCATCAACATTCTTAAGAGGATAATAGATGCGAATTTGTGTGTGTGTCTCTATATGGCTCAGTCCCCGAAATCGCTCACTGAACATTTTGAAAAAAAAAAAATAATAATAATAATAATAATAAATAGATAAAATATATAAATAAATCAAACAGTCAGCAAGCGAAATATACCAATCTTAGCCATCCTTTAGCTAACTTAGTTTTGTCTAGCATAGTCTATATCTAAAGTATATAATATAGGCTATCCTAACATAACTTAAGGGGAGATTTCCACCTGGAGGATTTGTTTCTCGACCCCTTTCTCCCTCATGTTTAGCCACATTGCTTTTGAGATATTAAGATGTTCGCCCCATTAGTTTGGCGATTTTAAGAACCCTCGCCCCATTTCTGTCAATTTTAAGACTATTCCCGCTATTTAGGTGTCGATTTTTTCCTGGCGAACGAAAGCGAGCCTGTAATTTAAGGGGAACCGGCCTTCGGCCGGGAAATTTTTCTACCGAAAAATGTACAAATTTATTTTGAAAGGAGGTCTAGGGGGAGTAATTTTAAGCTTGATGGAAGTCTAGGGAATCAACTAAAAACCTCCCCTTAACCTCACCTAAAAACTCTATATCCCAAGATAATGATGGCCCAAGACTCTAAATACAAGCAAGAGTACAAAGGAAATCAAGCAACAACAGGTCTAGTGACCCTTCTAGGCTGCTTGTCCTCCAAAACACTAAGGATCAAGTGTCCAAACAGTGGTTTAGAGTGGGTAAGGGAACATTGGAAAGGGAACTACTGCCCTGGAACTAATGTCCGTGGCAGGATTGGGAAGTTAGTAGGGGACAGATGGGTTAGTAACTGAGGGGAGGATAAAATAAAGTTATTCATTTACAAACGCAGTTAGTCGCGGGTTTGATGCGAGATATTTGTCTAGGCGAAGTTTAAATGAATCAACGGTGCCGCAGTCTATAACATCTCGGGGAAGCCCATTCCATAAGTTGACAACTCGATTGAAGAAGACTTTTTAGCTTCGTGTGAGTTAAAAGATTTACCAGTAATTTTGCACCCATTTCCCCGCGTGTAATTAGATTGGTCGATAGTGAAGTACTTACTACAGTTCATATTGTCGATGCCTTTGATGATTTTGAACACTTGAATTAAGTCGCCTCTTAATCTGCGCTGGGTTAAAGGAAATAGATTTAATTCTCTAAGACGCTCCTCGTATGGTTTGTTCTTTAGGCTAGGTATAATTTTGGTAACTCTACGTTGAACTCGTTCTAGCTTGTCTATATCTTTTTGGTAATAAGGGCACCAGGATTGAACGCAGTATTCCAGAAGAGGGCGGACTAAGGAATTGTAAAGGGTTAGGATAACGTCTTTGGATTTATGCTCAAATGACCTGCCTATAAAGCCAATTATTTTGTTTGCCTTCTTAACAACTTCTGAACATTGTTGACTCGGTTTTAGGTTACTCGATATCACCAGACTCTAGGTTTCTGTGGTGTTGTTAGGCCTCAAGTCTATAGCTCAATATGATTGTGTGGCGGGCTCTGGGAACTGGACAGGTATAATTAGAGACACTTGGACACTGTTTACAACACTCGCGGCCTCAGGGGAGAGAGAGAGAGAGAGAGAGAGAGAGAGAGAGAGAGAGAGAGAGAGAGAGAGAGAGAGAGAGAGAGTACAAAGGAGTACAAAGGAAATCAAGCAACAACAGTCTAGTGACCCTTCTAGGTTGCTTGTCCTCCAAAACACTGAGGATCAAGTGTCCAAACAGTGGTTTAGAGTGGGTAAGGGAACATTGGAAAGGGAACTACTGCCCTGCCACTAACGTGGCAGGACTAGGAAGTTAGTAGGGGACATATGGGTTAGTAACTGAGGGGAGGATAAAGTTAGTCATTTACAAACGCAGTCAGTCGCGGGTTTGATGCGAGATATTTGTCTAGGCGGAATTTAAATGAATCACCGGTGCTGCAGTCTATAACGTCTCGGGGAAGCCCATTCCACAAGTTGACAACTCGATTGAAGAAGAAATTCTTAGATTCGTGCGAGTTAAAAGATTTACCAATAATTTTGCAACCGTTTCCCCGCGTGTAATTAGATTGGTCGATAGTGAAGTACTTACTACAGTTCATATTGTCGATGCCTTTGATGATTTTGAACACTTGAATTAAGTCGCCTCTTAATCTGCGCTGGGTTAAAGGAAATAGATTTAATTCTCTAAGACGCTCTTCGTATGGTTTGTTCTTTAGGCTAGGTATCATTTTGGTAACTCTACGTTTGAACTCGTTCTAGCTTGTTTATATCTTTTTGGTAATAAGGGCACCAGGATTGAACGCAGTATTCCAGAAGAGGGCGGACTAAGGAATTGTAAAGGGTTAGGATAACTTCTTTGGATTTATGCTCAAATGACCTGCCTATAAAGCCAATTATTTTGTTTGCCTTCTTAACAACTTCTGAACATTGTTGACGTCGGTTTAGGTTACTTGATATTGTTACTCCCAGATCAGTTTCTCTGTTTACATTCTTAAGCTGAGTGCCATTCATCGAATAGTTTGCTTTCTCATTTAGGTATCCGACATGTAGTACTTTACATTTATCCGCATTGAAACTCATTTGCCAAATTTGGGCCCAACATGACAATTTATCTAGATTGTGTTGCATATCGTCAACTTGTTCTTTTGAGAGTACGCTATTTGCAATTTTTGTATCGTCAAGCAAATTTTGAGATTGTGCAGGTGAGACCCTCATCTATGTCGTTGATGTAAATTAGAAAGAGAATTGGTCCTAGTACCGATCCCTGGGGTACCCCCGCTACTTACATTGGTCCATTTAGATGCCTTACCGTTTATGACTACCCTTTGCTTTCTGTTGCTGAGCCAATTTTCTATCCATTTCAACACACTGTCTTGTATTCCATGCGCTTTTAGTTTTAGCAGTAAACGTTTGTGGGGAACTTTGTCAAAGGCCTTTTGAAAATCAAGGTATATAATATCTACAGCTTTACTCTCATCGTAGAGGTTGAGGATATCGTGGAAGAAGTCTAAGAGGTTTGTTAAACAGGAACGTTTTTTTACGAAAGCCGTGTTGAGTATCTTTAAGTATGTTATTTTCCTCTAAGTGATTTACGAGGAGTCTGTCTCGTATGACCGTTTCTAGCATTTTACATACAACTGAGGTTAAGCTAATTGGACGATAGTTACGGGGTAGGGATTTGCTGCCTTTTTTGAATATCGGTGTTACGTTGGCTAGCTTCCACTGATCAGGCATAGTTCCAGACTGCAAGGATTTATTGAATAGTAATGTCAGTGGTTTGGAGAGCTCATTCTTAGCTTCCTTTAGAACTCTAGGCGAGATTGTATCAGGTCCTGGCGTTTTATTTACCTTGAGTTTATCTAAACAATTCAATACTTCTCTCTCTGTAACGGTGATATTGCTTAGAACATCTGAATTATCAATCTGAATCGGCGAATGAGGTATATCACTGAGGTCTTCTGTTGTAAAAACTGATGCAAAAGAAGGTATTGAGGGCATTACTCATTTGTACTTCGTCTTTGGTGTATTCTCCTTTTTCATCGACTAACGGTCCAACAGTTGAAGTAACTACTTTGTTCTTTCTGATATAACTATAGAATTCTTTCGGGTTTGTTTTACTTTGATTCGCAATAGTAACTCTAAGGTCTTTTTACTTTGCTTAATTAACTTTTGGCTTTGCGTCGTAGCTCTACAAATTTCACCCGTTCTTCGTCATTTTGTGAGGATTTTAATCTATCCATTAGCAAATTTTTTAGCAAGCAGGCAGTTTTGAAATATCTTTATTCCACCATTTGGGCTTATTATTATGGCCTGGACGCCGTATTTTCGATGGTATGCAGTCTTGCACTGCTTTTAGGTAAGTCCGTTTCGAATAACTTCCAAGATGTATTTATGGTCGTTATTGTTAATATAAAAAGCTCCAGTGAGTTTCTTTAAACATAGCTCTAAGTTTATGGAAGTTTGCTTTCTTGAAATTAGGGACTTTTTCGATGCTACTATTTGGTTCGTTACTAGTAAACTTTAAAGTGAAAGTTATCGTACGATGGTCGCTGTTACTGAATTCATCACCAAACATTCAAATTCTCTATCAATTCTTCTTTTGTTGCAAGTACAATGTCAAGAACGTATTACCACGGGTCGGCATTCGAACAAATTGATAAAGCGAAACTCTCTTGCAAGTTCGTATACAAGTCATGTCCGGAGTGTGAAGTAAGAGTATCGCCCCACTTGGTCACAGGTAAATTAAAGTCGCCAAAAATTACGGTATCTTGTGAGTTACTTACATCTGCAATTTGTTCGTAAATTTCTCGGTCATTTTTGCACTGATTGAGCTGGAGGTCTGTATATTAACGCAAGTATTATTTTTGTACCTTTATTATTCTTTATTAGCACAAAAGATGTGTCGACGTTCACAATTTGAGGTTTTGACACGAGGGTCGGGTTAAGACTTTCTTTGATATAAAATAAAACGCCACCTCCATTTTTATTTATTCGGCTGTTCTCAAACATTACATAACCGGGAAGTGAATACTCTGCTAAAAAGTCTCTATCTTGTGTATTGAGCCAAGATTCTGTTATGCCAATCACATCATAATTTTCTGTAAACACTAGTTCCTCTAAATCTGAAAATTTATTGCGTATGCTACGAGCGTTTGCATAGAAAACCTTTAAAGTTGCGGTTTTAGAACTCGCAGATCGTTCTTTCATCGAATTTTTGGTTCTGGTCGGGAGAGAGAGAGAGAGAGAGAGAGAGAGAGAGAGAGAGAGAGAGTGAGAGTGTGAGAGTACTAAACAACATGCCGTGGTGGTCAAGTGGTGAGCACGCTCGCGTGTGAATCTGAAAGACCCGGGATCGAATCCCTGCCACGGCGGACATTTAGTGGGTGCGGTAGTACGTCCTAGCATGTTTCACATGCTTGCACCCAGTCAGGGGACATCCTGACGACGTATACAGACAAAAAATACATAACAAAGCCACTCCAACACCTTCCTCTCTCTCCAACACCCCTTCTCCCCTCTCAACACTCTTCACTGAGCTATTGCCGATAAAAATGGCATGTTCAGTCCTGTACAGAATCGTAAGATTCAGAGTCGTAAAGATTCCAGGACGAGCTCATCAGCGGCGGATCCCCAGATCGACCGTGGTGATTGTCACCTAAACATCTACAAAACAAAAAACAAAAACACCTAAACCAGCTGGAAAGCAACACAACAGATGATTAAATACTAATCTGAACTCGATCTCGTACCTCGTTTTCTTTTATTAGCTCTCGTTTTCTTTGAGTAGCCCTTTTACTACGAAGAAGCCTTTACGCATTTTATTTGACTCATTTAGCGATTTTATGCAATTTATTTAAAGGTCTGTCGGAGTTAACCCTACTATACTCTGTTTCTTTTCATCTGACGATAAATTGAATCCCTTAGCAGCTAATTCAACGATACTTAATGGAAATATATGAAACTACAATGTATCTGCATCATATAAAGACCTAGTTTATACAATTAGCACCATATTTCACTACACAATCTTCAAAATAACTGAAAATTCATGATGGAAACTGAATTTTACCGTCAGTTGAAAAGAAATTACGTTGTTCTGCCATACATTCTGGCTATCGATAGAAGATTTTATTAAATTTAGGAAGGTATGAAAAGAGTCAAAGTTAATTGTACCCCCTTGATTCGTTGAGGGCCTTCCGGAACTGAGAAAAATCGTCCAATGTTAGCTGAAATAATTTTGAAAAAGTGTCATCGTATACTGAGAGGGTTAACCCTTTTCTCTGTTCTGACTATTATTAGACGATATTATTCAGATTCGGAAGAGTATATGGAAGTCAGATGGATAATTGAGATAGCCTTTACCCTTATAATTGAGATAGCCTTTACCCTTATAATTGAGATAGCCTTTACCCTTATAATTGAGATAGCCTTTACCCTTATAATTGAGATAGCCTTTACCCTTATAATTGAGATAGCCTTTACCCTTATAATTGAGATAGCCTTTACCCTTATAATTGAGATAGTCTTAACCCTTATAATTTGAGATAGTCTTAACCCTTATAATTTGAGATAGTCTTAACCCTTATAATTTGAGATAGTCTTAACCCTTAGACTTGAGATAAGCCTTTTACCCTTATTAAATAAAAAAAAAAAATGAAGATACCCTTTACCCTTATAATTGAGATAGCCTTTACCCTTATAATTCCCACAGATCCTTCCTAAATTGTATATAATCGTTTAATGATAGCCAGAATAAACTGTGAAAATGTCGACTGTAAGAAAATTGTTGCATGTACTCCGTGTGTGAAAATTGTTGCATGTACTCCGTGTGTGAAAATCAATTCCCATGACAAATCAGCCATTTTGTTTACACGTACCTTTGATGCGCACCGATATTTAGCGGTGCAGAATCTCCGTAGGACGAGGTGTGATGTGGGCGACACGCACATCGGCGATTTCATCCGGAGAGTATTCGTATCG
>CM064525.1:14001400-14076394 GCA_032716605.1 Paralithodes platypus
GTGTCTGGAGGTGTGGAGAGAGAGAGAGAGAGAGAGAGAGAGAGAGAGTAAACATATTATATATTGAAGGAGGAACCGACCCCCCTTCTCCCTCATGTTTAGCCCCATTAGTTTTGCTATTTTAAGACGTTCATTCCATTGGTTTGACGATTTTAAGGCCTTTCACCCCATGTCTTTGTCAATATTAGGATCATTCGTACGACTTGGGTGTCGGTTTTTTTCCTTGGCGAGCAATAGCGAGCCTATAATTTTGGAAGGAACATGTTTCTACCTAAAAATTTACAAATTTATCTTGAAGGAGGGATCTAGGGGTTGTTTTATTAAGCTTGATGGAGGTCTAGCGAGGAAAAGAATAATTAATTCAATATATAGATCAAAAGATAACCCTTTAAGTTTTGTTTTCTAGATCCCCTTCTCCCTCTTGTTTAACCCCATCACTTTTGAGATTATAAGACGTTCGCCCCATTAATTTCGGGTTTGGTGAGACCTTTCACCCCCATATCTTTGTCAGTTTTAAACCATTTCGTGCCATTTGAATTAAGTATGGCAAGGCGTTTTTGTTAGCCAAGGGGACAAACTAAGATGCATTGCTCGAAAATGGCAAATGCAAGCAACATCCTCAATAATAATTGAACGAAATATCATAATAACTCAGATAGTATTAAGGGGGGTGACCTGTTTTGTTTTATTTCTCTCCTTTTCTCTGGGTTGTATTTTATTCCGGCCCGTTCAGTCAACTATTTTAAGACGTTTATCCCCATCTAGGTGTCGATTTCTTCCTGGCGCGCGATAGCGAGCCAGCATTATATGGAGAAATCCGGCTTCGCCGGAGACATTTTTCTATCGAAAAATGTACAAATTTAGCCTGCTGTCAAACAAAAACAAATATAAAATATGCTGGCTCGCTACCGCTCACCAGTAAAAAATTGACACCTGGATGGGGATAAACGTCTTAACACAGTAGGCTGAATGGGGCCAAATGGATACAAGCCAGAGAAAGAGAGAACAAAAAAACAGGTCACCCCCCTTAACCCTTTCAGTGCCGGTGTCGTCCTTTTAACTTTATTCTGGTTACTGTTGGGCGATTTTATTCAGTTTATAAAGGGCCTCCAACAATTGACAGGTTGCGAACTATCTCTTGGGCGGGTGCCCAACCTCGAAAGGAGTTGAAATAGGGGAGCTATCACCCCGCCAAAGATGACTTTCTAGGGCCTAGTTTCCTAGCTGATGCTGAGAGGATTGGGTTCTAGTCATGTGGTGATGGGCTGGTCTATCAAAGTGAGAGTTGAGCGTTCTCTGCCATACCCATAGCTTACTCTGTCTGTTCCTTTTACTTAAATATTTTCTAGATCTCAAGTGACGGCGTCTCTTCTGTGGATTGACCTCCCTACTGCCACCCTAGAGGTTGGCAGATTGGGAGCCAAAGCGTCAAATTTTTTCCTTTTCCCCTCAACTTTCCCTTCATAATTGCTGAGGGGCACAGGGCCTTGGGCAGGGCTTTGTTTACCAGGGTGTTTCCGCACCCTCCTCAGCTCCCGGCCTTGGAGAGCTTCGGTCACCTGGGCTTTATTAGTGGTAAGCATAGAGGGTTTTGTGGGGCCGCTTGGTTATGGCCTTGGGATTGCTCGGGACCTTGGGGCTGCTCGGCCAGACAGCCTGGGAAACAACAACAACAACAACAACAACAACAACCCTTTTTACTACCGCAGATCCTTTTTAAACGGCATAAAATCGTCTAATTATATCTATCTATCTATCTATCTATCTATCTATTACCTGACGCCGTGATCCCCGAAGGGGTGGACACGAACGAACCGCCCCCATGCACCTCTGTCCCCAGTCAGTCGACGCCCCTCCTCCCAACCAGCACCACCTTCATTATAACTAGTATATAACAAAAAAATAGTATCGCCGGTACAGAAGGGTTAAGAGGATGCTGCCCTTTCGCGTACAAGGACGTGATTTGAGCCCTTTCTGGGATTCTTAAAAGGTTTTGTGACCAACAGGGGTGTTTAAATATCTTTAGTTTATTTACTTCAACCTCTGCAGTCGTCTTTGGAAGAGATTTAAATCTCCAAATTTAGTGAGATTATAAGAATTCTGTTTCTGTATACTAAACAGCAAACTACAATGTGTGTGTGTGTGTGTGTGTGTGTGTGTGTGTGTGTGTGTGTGTGTGTGTGTGTGTGTCATAGTGTGTTTGTGTATGTGTGTGTGTGTGTGTGTGTGTGTGTGTCTGTGTCTGTGTCATAGTGTGCTTATGTATGTGTGTGTGTGTGTCGGTGTGCGTGCGTGTGTGTGCGTGTGTGCATGAAAGGGTTAACACTTCACTACTTGACTTGATTCATGCGACGTGTATCGTATGTGAACCACTTGTAACGCATTCTGAGAAATCCAATTGTCTGTCTTGAAGATTAAATTATACTTGTCCCTCACAAAGTTACCTGATCCGGGCCAAGAGAATGAAGCTTGCCGTATGTGAAGGCGCTTATTTACTTGGAGCTAACGTTAGAGGATTTTCTCGGCTTGGTAAGGCCTTCTAGAATAAAAGCAAGATCATAGTATTTAATATATTAAATAAATATGCTTGGAAATCATTTATCAACGTGAAATTCGAAGTAAGGCAATGATGCAAAAGGGAAACAACATATGAGAAGAGAGAGAGAGAGAGAGAGAGAGAGAGAGAGAGAGAGAGAGAGAGTGTGAGAGAGAGAGAGTGAGAATGAGAAAGGCAGAGCTACAGAGAGAGAGAGAGCCATGTTCCCACTCTCATTCTATTAACTCTGCCTTTCCCTTTTCAGATGTTCTGGGCAGAGCGTAAATGGACTACTGAACAGTGTGTGTGTGTGTGTGTGTGTGTGTGTGTGTGTGTGTGTGTGTGTGTGTGTGTGTGTGTGTGTGTTTCTATGTGCGTGTGTGTCATTTCATATGAGTGTGTGTCTGTGTTTGTATGTATGTTTGTATGTATGTTTGTATATGTGTGTGTGTATGTGTGTGTGCGTGTTTGTTGTGTAAAATTAATATTCTTCTCTGTGTGTAGTGTGTATATGAAAACGCGTGTGTGTCATTATTTAGGTACGGTACGCTTGTGTATTTCTTGAGTTCCTGAACCAGTGATTACCTGTGTGGAAAGGTAGGCTTAAGGCTGCGTTTACACCAAGCGAATTGAATCGATTCGATTCGCTTGGTGTAAACGCAGCCTAGGGGGGTTGGTTGATTTGTTCTGGCCTCCCTTCTCCCTCATGTTCATCCCCCTTAGTTTTGAGAGTTTAACCCCTTGAAGCTCTGACGCGTTTTAGCCGTTTATTTTGGCTATCTTTAGACGATTGTATGCAGCTTGGGAAGGATCTGTGGGTATCAAAAGGGTAAATACTATCTCAACCAACCTTTTGACTTCCGTATACCGTTACTAATCTGAATACAATCGTCTAATAGTAGCCAGAAAACAGAACAGAAATGCGTATTGGAGCTTGAAAGGGTTAAGACGTTCAGCCCATTACATTGACGATTTTATGACAATTGGCCCCATTTCTTTGGCAATATTAAGACCTTTCGTGCCATTCAGGTGTCGATTTTGTCCCGTCGAGCAACAGCGAGCCTGTAATTTAAGAGGAACTGACCTTCAGCCAGGATACTTCTCTACCGAAAAATGTACAAATTTATCTAGAAGGGGGATCTAGGGGATGTTTTTGTTTTAAGCTTGATGGAGGTCTAGGGAGGAAACTAAGAAATATAATAGTTTATAATACAATACATCGACCAATAAATAACCCTATCCCCCTTAATTCTGCAGTGACTTATATATTATCTAATGCTTGAGGTGACGCTATTAACCCTTTGAGGATCATGGAGAGAGAGAGAGAGAGAGAGAGAGTGTGTGTGTGTGTGTGAGTGAATGTGTGTGTGAGAGTGAGTGCAAAAGTTAGAGAGAGCGAGTGTGAGAGTCAGTGAAAGAGTGTGAGTGAGTGAAAGAGGTAGAATGAGAGAAAGAGAGAGAGAGAGAGAGCGATAGAGCGAGCACAAGAGAGCGCAAGAGAGCAAGAGCGAGAAAGAGCGAGCGAGAGCTAGACCAAAGGACAGAGGCCAGCCGGGGGATTACACAGTACCCCAGGGTAACATCACACGCTGGAGCCTTGTTTATCCCCTATAAAACATACACCCCCCCCCCCCCCCTCCTCCCCCACCCCAGCACCTCCTCCAGATCCTCCTTACACCCCCACCCCCACCCCATGCCTACTCCACATCCTCCTTGTCCCCTTCATCCCTCCCCCTATATATGCCCTCTTCTCCTTCCTACAGTTCACCCCTCCCCCCTAGACATGAGGGAGAAGGGGTTCCAGAAAAAAATATCCTCCCCTTATATCAATAGTTCAATCGTGGCCAACTCACCCAACGTCGGTACAGTTGCTTACCCTTCTACCTTACCCACAATCAGCTGCTCTAGTGAAATATAGCACTTCTGGGCTTGTGTGTGAATTTGTATTTTGTTTTTGTGTGTCCATTGTTTTCTGTCGTGTTATCCCAATTCTGGCTCTGTCTTGAGTCGGCCCCCCCCCCCCCAAAAAAAAAATAAAAAATAAAATAAAAAAATAAAAAACAATATACAAAAAGTAAAAGAGGGAAAAAAATGAAAAAAATATAGGAAAAGTGAGGATTGGGCCTGAGTATATAGAATAGAATAGGGTTTGATATTAATGTTTGATGGTGTATAATCTAACTGAGCTATGTGTGTTGGTATTGTTTAGTCGTATAAAACAAATGTCTAAAGCAATCAAAAGAGCTACTGTATAATTAACCCCTTCTGTACCGGCGACGTCTTTCATATTTGATATCAGCTACAACATTTAGACAATTTTATTAAGCTTAGTTAGAGTATGTGGTAATTAAATGGATTAACCGAGATAGAATGTAGCCTTTTAACGGGTACACATTTTTCCTAAGCTGAATAAAAACGTTTAGTAGTTGCCAGAACATAATGAAAAGGATATCACCGGTACTGAATAGGTCAACAGTACTGGCTGATGTTGCATTGGTTGAGACGTACTTATCGGACTTGTTTGTTCACCTTCTCAGTGTTCGACACCCCTCTTAAGTATCCCCTTGATATATATACTCTCTGAAGTATAACCCTTGGAATCTATTATGCCCCTGTCGATATATCCTCCTCTGGAACCCTATAGGCGCCTCTCCCCCGATACCCCAAACCCATATATCTCCATTACTCTTTGTTACATTTCCACACACACACACACACACACACCCACACACACACCTATCCCACACCCTCTTCCACATATACACTCATTCCACACACCCCTTTCCACTATTAGGTAAACCTCTGTTACAACTTCGGGGGTTCATACACCCGGCCGGCGAGACAATTGGCTTGTCTCCTTCATTCCCCCTCTTCCACACATAGGTCCCTGGATAAGTGAACACACCCCCTGGGGTTCCAAAATGGTACCATGGGTTACATTATTCCTCCGTTATACCTACGCCTTCCTCGAGACGGTACCGTCTATAGTGAGAATAGTCCCATACTACCCCACACCCGTCCTCCTTCGCCAAAAATACACCCACCTATTCCACATCCTCTTCCATAAAGTATTCTTAAACAGCATTTTCAACCTCGCTCACCCAATTACCACAACCAATACCCCTATCCCTTGCGTGGAGTCTTTGCCCAAGTACTGAGTAACACACCCCCCCTATCCCCCCCCTCTTCCACTCATACCACCATCCCTAACCCCCTACATCCACTGTCTCAGTCCTGTCCAAACCCTCTCCCCCGAACCTACCTATCCCCTCATTCGCGAACCCTGCTTATCTCTCTTGTTAGCCATACCCCCCCCTATTCCCCCCCCCCCCCCCCCCCCCCCCCACCATTCCCACACCGTCTTCCCTCGCTTCCCACAACCAATACCCCTGCCTTATCCCTCGCCCCGCCACCCCCACCCCTCCCTCCCCCCACCTACCTTACCCTACGTACCTTGCACTATCCCTTGCTACCCTCCGCCCCTCCTCCCCTATCCCACGCCCCTTGCCCCCTGTACATATCCACTCATTCCACGCCCCCCACAACCAACATTCCTGCCCTATCCCTTCCCCGTCCCCTCCCCCACAACCTACCCATCCCTACGTATCTTGCCCTGTCCCTTGTTCCCCCCCCCCCCCCCCCCCCCCTCCCCCTTGCACACCCACTCACTCGACCAGCCACAATGGGTGAACTTAGCCCATTAAGGAGCCCCATTCCCCCCCCCCCCAGACCCGCAGCCGGACAGGGATGCCACGACCGGAACCCAGAGAGATAAAGAAGGAGGGGGTTCGGTCAGTGGTTGCGAAGAGATAAGATGTGTAAGATAAATAAGATGTTTGTGAAGAGAGAACTGTGAGATGTGTTGGATAAGATGTTTGTGTGAAGATAACTGTAATATGTGTAAGATAGGATGTGTGTATAGAGAGAAAGTGTGAGATATATAAGATAAGATGTTTATATAGAGATAAAGTGTGACATATATAAGATAAGATGTTTGTGAAGAGAAAACTGTGAGATGTGTAAGATGACATGTTTGTATAGAGAGAAAACTGAGATATATATAAGATAAGATGTTTGTGTAGAGAATACTGTGAGATGTGTAAGATGACATGTTTGTATAGAGAGAAAACTGAGATATATAAGATAAGATGTTTGTGTAGAGAGAACTGTGACATAGGTACACGAGTATATATATATATATATATATATATATATATATATATATATATATATATATATATATATGTGTGTGTGTGTGTTTGTGTTGTGTGTACATTTACTATCATGAATAAGCAAATATAATTATCCTAATAAAATGGGCTTAAGTTGTATATAGAGGATTTATTCATGTGTTGCAGCTTTGTATTATTTCCATTCACTATCGTTTATATGTGTTGGTTTTGTGTTCTTTTATTTCACATTTTTATTTGACTAAAGCGTTATTTCCACATAGCGATTTTGATAAGTTCGTTTGTCCATATATTGTGTCGTCCCTGTTTTTTTTTTTTTTTTTTTGCAAGTTTTTCATTATAATATGCTATTAACAGATAACTTGATGAATCAGCTATTTTTATTGTAGCGATATAAGTTGCCAACTTTGAAAACCTTGCAATAATATGATGCAGAGGAATAATAGTAGCTTGCTTTGTTTTCGTTTTTTTTTTTTTTTTTTTTTTTTTTTTTTTATAATGGCACTGTAATGGAGCGAAGTGGAATGAGGCGAAATTATCGTGCATTAAAGGGACTGAAAAAAATAATCCCAGTAGTTTCGCCTCGCATATACTTTACCTCAGTCAATTCTCCTTAGTCATTTCGCCTCAACACTACTCTTAATAACTTTAGAATAAGCTTTACTCTAATTAGGCAAAAAGCTGTCTGAATTTCCTAGTGAAACTAAGTAGATTTGAGCTATTTTATCATTTGATATTGTAGGCAAGTTTAACCCCTTCAGCACGATGACGTAATTTCCATCATATTCTGGTTACCATTAGACGATTTTCTTTAGTTTATGATCTACCTCTAGGGCTCAAAGGGGTAAAATCGATCTCCAGTAACCCTCCGAATAGCATAGGTTCTTCTTAAACTGCATAAAATCGTGTATTGTTAGCCAGATTTAAGGTTAAAATTACGTCATGGTGCTGAAGGGGTTAATTAGAATTAAATAATGCTGTGTCCAAAACATTTTATGCTCGCGGAAAGTTCATCGTGAGCTGTAGCCTTTTATATTAGTTATCCCGCGGTACCGAGCTACGAATGAATACACAGTTAAGGGGAGGGTTTATGTATTTTACTGTATCTGTATCCATTATCTCTTATTTAGGATTATTAATATTTAAGTCATTTCTTTTTGTTTGCTTCCTATATTATCTCCTCCAACTTCTCCAAGGTTATAAAAAATGTCCCCAAGGGGGCCCCCCCCCCCCGCCCCCCTCTTTGAGAAATATTTGATTGTGAGTTTTATGGTGTTAATATTCTATGGTGTACAGTGAGGGTGGTCAGAAGTGGGTTGTAAAAGAGAGAGAGAGAGAGAGAGAGAGAGAGAGAGAGAGAGAGAGAGAGAGAGAGAGAACAGCGTTTAATTCTGAATATTAATGGTGTTTACATTTTATGGTGTACAGTGTGGGTGTGTCAGAAGTGAGTAGAGAGAGAGAGAGAGAGAGAGAGAGAGAGAGAGAGAGAGAGAGAGAGAGAGAGAGAGAGAGAGAGAGAGAGAGAAAACACAGGAAGAAAGAAAGATAAGCACAATGAGAAATACGAACAGAGAGAGAGAGAGAGTGGCGTTTGATTGTGTGTTTTTATGGTTTGTTCCAGCGCTCCCTCCGAGGTTATTAGACCGGCTCTGTCAGTCTTAGCTCCCTCTCTCTCTCTCTCTCTCTCTCTCTCTCTCTCTCTCTCTCTCTCTCTCTCTCTCTCTCTCTCTCTCTCTCTCTCTCTCTCTCTCTCTCTCTCTCTCTCTCTCTCTCTCTCTCTCTCTCTCTCTCTCTCTCTCTCTCACACACACATACATACACACACACATACATACACACACACACACACACACACTTTAGATAATCTATACAAATTGATGTATACAAGTCGAGGGTCATAGTTGATGATCTATCGTGAAAACTTATTGCTAATCGGGGGATCTGTCAGGTGTGGGCCAGTCGGCTCTCTGTAGACCCCATGTTCTGACCTGACCGTTTCGGTGAGGTCAGTCCTAATGGTGTTAGTGAGCTGGGCTTTATAAGCCCAGCTTATAAGGCCTTATAATTAGGGTTGGGTGTGAGAGGGATCTGCATTGTTTGGGCCAGTCGGCTTTCTGCAGACTCCCATTTTCTTATGTTCTTATGTTCTAATAGAAAATTATATTGTTGACTAGGATTATTCTCCAACTATCTTGACACCATTTCCACTTGTGTATTTTAACTCATTCAGTACCAGGAACATCCTTTTCGTGATATTCAGAGATAAATTTAAACGACTTACTAATAACCCAAAATAGTTTATTTCCTCTACTGATTGCTTCTAAGCACTGGGGACTTGGTTTGATGAGAGATTTTCACATTCTATTTTTTCTGGACCCCCTTCTCCCATTTGTCGGATATGTTTAAGGGGAGGTATTTAGTTTGTTCCCTAGACCTCCATCAAGCTTAAAATTACACCCCCTTGAGTCCCTTTCAAGATAAATTTTTACATTTTTCGGTAGAAAAATGTCCCGGCCGAAGGCCGATTCCTCTTAAATTACAGGCTCGCTATCGCTCGCCAGGATAAAATCGACACCTGAATTGCACGAAAGGTCTTAATATGGGGTGAAAGTTCTTAAAATCGCTAAACTAATGGGGCAAATGTTTTATAATATCAAAAGCAATGGGGCTAAACATGAGGGAGAAAGGGGTCAAGAAAAAAAATCCCTCAAGTGGAGACCTCCCCTTAAATGCTTACATAATGCCTTTCAACGTGTCTACATCATTATTGTTATTGGGCTTAGTTAATAATAGTTAATAATAGTTAATAATAGTTAATAATAGTTAATAATAGTTAATACTAGTTAATAATAGTTAATAATAGTTAATACTTGTTAATAATAGTTAATAATAGTTAATAATAGTTAATAATAGTTAATAATAGTTAATACTTGTTAATAATAGTTAATAATAGTTAATAATAGTTAACAATAGATAATAATAGTTAATAATAGTTAATAATAGTTAATACTTGTTAATAATAGTTAATAATAGTTAATAATAGTTAATAATAGTTTCTAGTTAATAATAGTTAATAATAGTTAATAATAGTTAATAATAGTTAATAATAGTTAATAATAGTTTCTAGTTAATAATAGTTAATAATAGTTAATAATAGTTAATAATAGTTAATAATAGTTAATAATAGTTTCTAGTTAATAATAGTTAATAATAGTTAATAATAGTTTCTTCTTCATCCTTTGTTTGTGCTTATACATTCCTTATCATTAGTTCTGTTAACCCCTTCTGTACCGGCGCGTCTTTTTAATTTTATTCCTGCTATTTTTAGACGATTTTGTGCAGTTTAAAAACACAAATGTGGTAGTACAATGGGTGAGTTGAGATAGTTCAAAGCTTGTTAATTGCTGGAGGACTTTTTTAAGCTGAATTAAATCGTTAAATAGTTGCCAGAATATAATGAAAATGGCGTCACCGGATCTGAATGGGTTAACTCTATAATGATACATAAGATATTATAGATTATATAATATGTTTGTGTTTTCAAGATACTAATTCAATATCAATGTCGTGTTCAAAGCTAAAAGCACTTCAAGTCTGAAGGCAGCTGTCGATATCCTTCATTTAACTTCTCTCTCTCTCTCTCTCTCTCTCTCTCTCTCTCTCTCTCTGTCCTGCCACGGACATTAGTTCCAGGGCAGTAATTCCCTTTCCAATGTTCCCTTACCCACTCTAAACCACTGTTTGGACACTTGATCCTCAGTGTTTTGGAGGACAAGCAACCTAGAAGGGTCACTAGATCTGTTGTTGCTTGATTTCCTTTGTACTCACTCTCTCTCTCTCTCTCTCTCTCTCTCTCTCTCTCTCTCTCTCTCTCTCTCTCTCTCTCTCTCAATATATATATATAATATCATAATGGAATTTAAACTGGATCGAATAAATCACACCGAGATTGTTCATAAATATTTCTTAGCCTAAATGCATATATATACTTTACTTGGTAGTAGAGTCCTCTCTGTAGCCCAGGCTTTGAGGAGCGGTGCCAGTATAGGCCCTAGCTGACTCTGTAATCAATCTTTCCTTCATCCTTTGAGTTAGACTGGTTTAAACTCCATTTGTCCAACGTACCTTGAATATGGCTCTCTGTCACTCTTTTGACTTTGTGGGAGACACCCGTTACAGACAGCCTACCTTTTGTCTCAGTCATACACATAGCATTAAAAATTATAATAGCCCTTTAAGTGTGTATAGACCCCCCCCCCCCCCCCCGGTACCTAGCCCATTACCCCATTTTGTACCAGCGATGTCTTTTTCATTATCTCTCGCCTATATTTAAACGATTTAGACGGTTTTGGGCAGTTGAAGAAGGATCTGTGGTAGAAAAAAGGGTTAAGTGAGATATGTTGAAGCCTATTAATTGCTAGTGGTCCTTTGTAAACTGAATTTAATCGTATAATAGTGGCCAGAGTACAGTTAAAGAGGACGGCACCGGTACAGAAAGGGTTAAGTGAGATAGTCTGTAGCCTTTTTATGGGTAGACGTCCTTCCTAAGCTGAACACAATGGTCTAGTAATTGCCAGAATATAATGTAAAGGATGTCACCAGCAATTAAGGGGGTACTACTCGCTTTTTATGGACCTCCTTCTCCCTCGTCTTTATCATATTAGTTTTGAGATTTTTAAGACATTCCTTCCATTAGTTTGGCGATTTTAATACCTTTCGCCCCATTTCGTTGTCAATTTTAAGACCTTTCGTGCCATTTAGGTGTCTATTTTTTTCTTGGCGAGCGATAGCGATCCTGTAATTTTAAGAGGAACCGGCCTTCGGCCGGGACATTTGTATATTGAAAAATTTACACATTTATCTTGAAGGGGGGTCTAAGGGGTATTTTTTTAAGCTTAAGGGAGGTCTAGCGAGCAAACTAAACAAATATATAATTATACAATATATACATAGCCTATATAGACCAAAAACCAAGCAGTACCCCCTTAATGGCTTAAATAAATTAGCTTGGTAGTCATGTCAGGCATTAAAATGTCTCTTTGGAGATTAAAGGAGAATTGTGTGGGAGGTTGCCAGGAACATCTTACAATCTTGACCAACCCATTAACGATATTACATTTTTCAGTACGATAACACCGTATATATATATATATATATATATATATATATATGTTAGTAAAGCCAGGTAATAAATTTTCTTTAATACATAAGAGGTTGAAAGAAATGGCAATTTCTGCGTTGGAAATTTTATTATTCAAAGTTTCCAGGTCTCTGATGAGTTTTCGCTGGGTGGCAGGAAGTAGATGAATGAGATGAGCAAAATTCATGGTGGTACAGGGTTACATAAATGTACATGATGATACAGGATATACGACGCGTTTCACTGGACAACCAGCATTATCAAGTAAGGGTAGAATGATATAATTTTTTTTTTTTTTTTTTTTTTTTTTAAAGGTAGGGGGGGGGGGGGAAGAGAGGCACCTCAGAGTGGGTGAAGGGAAGAGAAAGTAGGAAAGATGAAATACAGTGGAAGAGAAAAGTTAGTGGGCCGTCCACCTTGCTGTTGTTGAGGGATGTTTATTACTTTATTTTGTTTGTCTAGTCATTTTTTTTTAAACTTTCATTCATGCTTTATTGTTGTACTTAAGTTACTAAAGTGCTGATAAGAATGATTTTAACTTAGGGATGTCTATATCTGATCTTTTGAGTCTTGCTTCCAGTTTGTTTTTTCCTTCATCTGTGAGAGTTCGTTCCAAGTCTTCTTGATTAATATAAGAATATGCTTCCCTCATAACGTCGGGATCTTGTTCAAAGACGTCACAGATGAATCCAATACTGCCCAGTGTTAGTTCTGAAAGCTCGATGATGTCTTCTCCCGGTTCCGTCTCCTTGGCGATTTTTTTTGTTGTCTCCGGGTTTGTCGGGAGGGGAAGGAGTGGTCCTGGGGATCTCTTTCTGGGCGATTTTGGCTTGGTGGTGATGATGATGCTCTGGCTTCCTCGGGTTCCATTTGTGTCTCGTCCTCTTCTTGGTGTTCTTCATGGATGTGGAGAGTTGGAGATTCCTGTAGTTCCGGAACTCGATCTTGTGTCTTGGGGGGCTTCTTCTTTGTTGACGCCCTTTTGATGTTTGCAGGGGTCGCGGAGAAGGCCTTCTGAGGTATGGTGATGGTGGGTAGATTGTTGTGTGACAACAGACAGGGGATTAGCTGGCAGAGTTGGTGTTTGTCTGGGCCAGCAATGGCCATGGCTGACTGAATACAGGCAAAGATCTTGGCCCTCAGTACTGCTTCCCCATCTGATGTAGTTGTAGGTGGTGTCGACTCTAGTGGAGCATTCCGTGGGGAGAAAGAGGAGCCCTTGACTGGAGCTCCTTCAGGGCCTGTGATGTTGGTAGCTTCACGTCCCTGTCTCCCTGTTTTGATGGTAAAAGTCACTGTTTCACCATTTCTTAGTGAGGCTTTCTTCTTGCTGTTGTTGTTGTTGATAATGTTGGTGTGGTGGCAGAAGACATCCTCGTTACTCTTCGTAGTTATGAAGCCATAGCCTGCCTTATAATTGTACCATTTGACAGTACCACAGGTAATATTGTTGGTGGCCATGGTAGTGTGGAGAGGCAGGTGGTGGGGCTGCAAGCTGATTGGCCGATGGAGAGAGCCAATGGTAAACAGGAAGGGTATATATAGAGGGTGGAGGATCAGAGGAGGCGAAAATCAGGGGGCAAAAGTCTCCTATTGGTGGAGGGGTATTCTAGGAGTGAAAAAGGGGGAACCGCTTCACGCAGGCGCACTGGATGCGGGATGGTGTTGGTCGGGTGGCGGGGTCAAAGCTGATTGGCTGCGTGTCGAGGGGCGTGGCCTAAGTTGTGTGGTCCGTGTGGCGCCGGCAGAAGACGAAGCTGAAGGAGGTAGCGCGGGGGGCTGCGTCAAGGGCACCGGGGGGCGAGGAGGGGCGTTAGGTCCTGTAGGGTAGTGCTTTTTGGCAGAAGGAAGGATCTGAAGGTTTAGAGTTTGGTTGTTGATTTTAGGATGTAAGGCTTCGATATATAACGCTTCGAGTATAGGTAATCTCCTTGGGTCACTTTCTTTATCTAGTATGGTGGTGTGTTTCTCTAACTCATTGCGTGTGAGGGGGGGGGGGGGGTGGGGGTGAGATAGTGGTTTTTGATGGCTCCAGCCTGAAGGTGGAGAGTTAACCGGTTAACTTCTTGGACTTTTCACTTTTCTATCTTTGTCTTCCCCACTCAAAATCTTCCCTTCACCCCTTAGTGAGGACTATCCTCACAGTTTTCGTTTTTATATCATTCTACCCTTACTTGATAATGCTGGTTGTCCAGTGAAACGCGTCGTATATCCTGTATTATCATGTAAATTTATGTAACCCTGTACCACCATGAATTTTGCTCATCTCATTCATCTACTTCCTGCCACCCAGCGAAAACTCATCAGAGACCTGGAAACTTTGAATAATAAAATTTCCAACGCAGAAATTGCCATTTCTTTCAACCTCGTATGTATTAAAGAAAATATATATATATATATATATATATATATATATATATTTTTTTTTTTTTTTTTTTTTTTTTTTTTCCGATGCTTTACCCATTTGCTTGAAATATTAATTTATGGAGTTATTGTGTGATTCGTTCCTTCTTTGATAGTTCACCTCTCTCTCTCTCTCTCTCTCTCTCTCTCTCTCTCTCTCTCTCTCTCTCTCTCTCTCTCTCTCTCTCTCTCTCTCTCTCTCTCTCTCTCTCTCTCTCTCTCTCTCTCTCTCTCTCTCTCTCTCTCTCTCACTCGTTCCTACAACCCCCCCAACTTCCGATAGCCCTCCCTCCTTCCCTCTCCCCCCCCCCCCCCCTCCCTCCCTCGGTTTTATCTCCCATCCTCTGTCTTTCCTTTATTGCCCAAACGCATTAAGAGACGCAGAAAATTTTAGTTTGGCTTCCCCCCCCCCCCCCCCCCCCCTCCCCCTCCCCCCAACCCAATCCCGTATAAGGAAGAATCACCCCAACATTGTCTTCTTCTGTATTCAGTTGCCGCCATATTGTAACCTTGACCTAAACATGAGGGAAAAGGGGGTCCAGCTAAATAGAAATGCCTCTCCTTCAATGTGAGGATACAACATAACCCGCTGAAAGAGGTGTTTGATCCATTAGGAGTGGACAATTTGGCTGGAATGAAATCAATTTAAAGGGAGATGGGCGTAATTTAAAGGGAGATGGGCGTAATTTTTTGCATATTGTTTGATCTTTTTAGCATTTTTTAGTTTCCTCCCTAGACCTCCATCAAGCTGTAAAAACCACATCCTACAACCGCCTTCAATATAAATTTGTACATTTATCGGTAGAAAAATTTCCCTGCCACAGGCCGGTTACTCTTGAAATTGCAGGCTCGCTTTCGC
The DNA here is from genome assembly GCA_032716605.1 of Paralithodes platypus. Lineage (NCBI taxonomy): Eukaryota > Metazoa > Arthropoda > Malacostraca > Decapoda > Lithodidae > Paralithodes > Paralithodes platypus. The sequence goes on from CM064525.1 coordinate 14,016,529, forward strand.
TCGCCAGCAAAAAAATCGACACCTAAATGGCACGAAAGGTCTTAATATTGACATAGAAATGGGGTGCAGTGTCATACATGTGCCAAACTAACGAGTCGTACGTCTAAAAAGCTAAAAAAACAATGGGATTAAACACGAGGGAGAAGGGGGCCAGAAAAAAAACAGTCCATCTCCCCTTAATACTCAAGTTCTGCAGTAGATCGAACAAGGTCCACCAAGAAATAATCCCACATCACCAACAATATATACAAGGGACTGGAGTTCTCGAAAAGGGGCTCCAGTCCTAACAATGTACTTGACTTGCAGTGTGCTGGGGCTTAAGGGGGCCCACCTCGCTTTTTTTTTCATTTTCTCTCTCTCTCTCTCTCTCTCTCTCTCTCTCTCTTTGGCTTGTATCCATTCGGCCCCATTCAGCCTACTGTTTTGAGACGATTACCCCCATCCAGGTGTCAATATTTTCCTGGCGAGCGTTAGCGAGCCAACATATATATATATATATATATATATATATATATATATATATATATATATATATATATCTTTGTTTTGACAGGAAGCTAAATTTGTACATTTTTCGATAGAAAAATGTCTCCGGCGAAGCCGGATTTCTCCATACAATGCTGGCTCGCTATCGCTCGCCAGGAAGAAATCGACACCTGAATGGGGATAAAAGTCTTAAAACAGTTGGCTGATTGGGGCCGAATGGATACAAGCCAGGGAAAGAGAGAAAAGGAGAAAACAAAATACCGGTGACCCCCCTTAAAGAATACACGCCTCCTTCAGTTTTCTACCTGTTTATACCATCATCCTATGAATGAGTATATCATTAATGAATCTGACAATCTCATTTAGTGCATGCTTTATTGAATAGATGATGGTTATGTAAAGGTATTAGGGGTGCAAATAATACACATACCAATAATTAAAGCCGCTGTCACACGAGCGCTTTTTCCGTCAATTTTCCAGGAGCAAGTTTTTTCTCGTATTATTTTGGGAGTTTTTTCGCACTGGTATCGGCAACTAAACTGTAGGTAGATTATGTTAAGCGGCTGAATTTTGATAAAGTGTAATTTTGTAAGCTTCCAGACCATCATTGCCCGTAAAAATTGCTCGAAAAATGGCCCGTGTGACTCAGGCTTAAGAAACATAGGGGCTTCAAAATAGTTCAATATATGAATATTACGATTACTACATTGGGGAACAGAAGTGTGTGTCGAAGAATATAATGTAAATCGTGGCTAAATGTTTCAATATTTATGTATATATATTTATGTATATATATATTTGCCTTATCGAGTGGTCATTACCGAATTATTATTAAATATTTGTTTGAATCACTAACTAATTAAAACATAAAACAAAGGGTAAAATGATTTAATTAACTGGTGCGCATGATTTTTTTTTTAATGAGAGTCCATGAAAATAGAAGAAAATAACTAGAAAAATATCACATTAGGAACAAGAAAAACGGCTCTACAGAATACATAACAAATTACGTATATCAGAAGCGGTATAATTAAAGCCGAAATCATAAAGAAAGCATTATATGATTTAATAAGCTATTAAAATCAAAGACACACACACACACACACACACACACACACACACACACACACACACACACACGAGATTGCAAGTGAGGGAGGGGAACAAGTAGGGGAAAAGAGATATGTGTGTGTGTGTATGTGTGTGTGTGTGTGTGTGTGTGTTTATATATATCTTATCACTTGACTAATCAGATGAGTTAGCCACTGCGTAAGAAACTACGCTCGTAAGTCAACCATGCGGAATATATGTCTATGCATAAGATCACGGAGAGTAACCGAATTTATGTGGGCAACTGTACATAACACAGGAATATATATGTAGACAGAAACACATCAGAAACATTGCACATGATAAAGGTAAACATATGTAGACATAAATACACCCGAAACACAGTATATGGTACACAACACAGGTAAGTATATGTAGATAGAAATATATAAGGAACGTTGTACATCATTATGGTAAATACAGTATATGGTACACAACACAGGTAAATATATGTAGATAGAAATATATAAGGAACGTTGTACATCATTATGGTAAATACAGTATATGGTACACAACACAGGTAAGTATATGTAGACAGAAATATATAAGGAACGTTGTACATCATTATGGTAAATACAGTATATGTAAACATATATATGTAAACATATATATGTAAACATATATATGTAAACATATATATGTAAACATATATATGTAAACATATATACACCAGACATACACTTTACAGAACTCAGGTTAACCCCTTCTGTACCGGTGACGTATTTTGTATTTTATTTCAGCTGCATTTAGACGATTTCATGTATCTCAGGAAGGATATATGGTAGCTAAAAGGTTTAATTGAGATAGTCTGTCGTTTTTAATTGGTAGACATTCTTCCAAAACTGAATACAATCGTCTAATAGTAGCCAAAATAAGGTTAAAAAGATGTAGTCGGTAAAGAAGGGGTTAATATATGTAGACATAACTCAGACATAGACAACGAAATACAAATATAGAGTATATATGTGGAAGCCAACATTATGATGTAGAGATCAATTAATGTGTAAGATATTATACAGAGCACGAATGAAAATATTTGGAAATTAACAAATGTTGGAATTCAATAACATATAATTGCATGTGGAGCTAAACTAATGATACTATACAAAACACACATACTTGTGAATGGAAATTAAGTTAAAAATGCAATGCAGGCAACAAATACATACCTTGGAAAATGCAATGCAGGCAACAAATACACACCTTGGAAAATGCAATGCAGGCAACAAATACACACCTTGGAAAATGCAATGCAGGCAACAAATACATACCTTGGAAAATGCAATGCAGGCAACAAATACATACCTTGGAAAATGCAATGCAGGCAACAAATACATACCTTGGAAAATGCAATGCAGGCAACAAATACATACCTTGGAAAATAAATCGAAAATAACCCCAAAAATAAAGATTTGTGAATGGAAACAATTCTAAAAGTACAATATTCACAACCATAGATCTATTATACGCATGTGTGGTGTAGTATATATATATATATATATATATATATATATATATATATATATATATATATATATATATATATATATATATATATATATATTATATATCATGAATATATAATCAAAATTGGAAATGGATGTTAGAACCGCCGTTAAGGGGAGGTTTTTAGTTTGGTCTCTAGGTATCCATCAAGCTTAAGATTACACCCCCTTCAGCCCCTTTCAAGATAAATTTGTAAATTTTTCGGTAGAAAAATGTCCCGGCTGAAGGCCGGTTCCTCTTAAATTACAGGCTCGATATCGCTCGCCAGGATAAAATCGACACCTAAATGGCACGAAAGGTCTTAAAATTGACAGAAATGGGTCGAAAGTTCTTAAAATCGTCAAAATAATGGGGCGAACGTCTTAAAAATAGAAAAGCAATGGGGCTATACATGAGGGAGAAAGGAGTCAAGAAAAAAATCCCTCAAGTGGAAACCTCCCCTTAAGTATGAAGGAAGTGTGATTTAATGTACATGACAATGTTGCATGTAATATGAATATAGTATGACACAAGGCCATGACACATTTACAAAATATAGTATGACACAAGGCCATGACACATTTACAAAATATAGTATGACACAAGGCCATGACACATTTACAAAATATAGTATGACACAAGGCCATGGCACATTTACAAAATATAGTATGACACAAGGCCATGACACATTTACAAAATATAGTATGACACAAGGCCATGACACATTTACAAAATATAGTATGACACAAGGCCATGACACATTTACAAAATATAGTATGACACAAGGCCATGACACATTTACAAAATATAGTATGACACAAGGCCATGACACATTTACAAAATATAGTATGACACAAGGCCATGACACATTTACAAAATATCATATCTGGCGTATAGGCTAGTCCTTTTCAAAGCAAGCTATTCGAAGTAGAATTAAATCATACAAAATTCAGAACCATCTGAAGCTGAAACATGTTCGAATATGTTATTGAAGGCGATTCTGAAATCTGGTCAGGGAACGTACAAGCTGAAAACTGATACTGAAAGGAAATGTCAACAATAAAATAAAGGTAGGAATACATCGAGGACAATAGTAAAAGGAATAATATACAATATACAATATGTCACATTGATAATTGCTCAATAATTATTTAGAGTTGTGACAAACAATGTGCAAAACAAAAGAATGTAAATCAGGATATGTATTTTGAAATAAAGAAAGATGGAAGAAATAATGATAATTATAATAAAATACACATATACTAAGAAATATGCTAATATATTTAAAACGAGAAGTGCAGTACAGTTTCTGGTATCGCCTTCCATTCGCACATTGTTTTCTGGGTATAAGGAAGTTTAACCCTTTGAGTACCAGCGAAGTGGGTTATAGTCTATTCTAGCTATATTTAGACGATATTATGCAGCTTAGGAAGGAGCTGTGGTAGTTAAAAGGTTGGTTGAGATAATTTGAAGCCTAATTATGGCTAGATGTCCTTCCTACACTGAACACAATCGGCTAATACTTGCCAGAATATTATAAGAAAAACGTCTTTGCTGCTGAACGGGTTAAGGGGAGGTTTTTAGTTAGTTCGCTAGACTTCCATCAAGCTTAACATTACAGCTCCTAGACCCCCTTTCAAGATAAATTTGTAAATATTTCGGTAGAAAAATGTCCCGGCCGAAGGCCGCTTCTTATTAAATTACAGGCGCGCTATCGCTCGCCAGGAAAAAATCGACACCTAAATGTCACGAAAAGTCTTAAAATTTACATAAATTGGGCGAAAGTTCTTAAAATCGCCAAACTAATGGGGCGAACATCTTAAACTATCAAAAGCAATGGGGCTAACCATGAGGGAGAAAGGGGTCAAGAAAAAAATCCCTCCAGTGGAAATCTCCCCTTAAGCTGTAAACATCGATAGATTTAGGAACCGACCAGCGTGATCATAACTTACGACCTCCACTCCTCTGTAACTCAAAAAGGGCCAGAGAAAATGAGCTGTAAATGTCCTCATCAAATCCTTGGCTGACTCTTCCCAAATGGTAGGAATAATAGCTCGATTACACTAGTCCTTTTTAAGTGATAGAGGTTAGTGATCAAGAGTTTTGGCCTAATTATAATTAATATACTAGTTTTTCCTTACCCATCCCTAGCCCCTATAAAGCAGGCTAGTGGGGATCGATATGTTGGTGTTTGCTTTCCTTTGAAATCTATGTCATCTTCTATAATATTAACCATTTCAATACCGGTGACGTCGTTTTAACTTTATTCTGGGTACTATTAGACGATTTTATTTAGTTTAAAAAGGGCCTCCAGCAATTAACAGGCTTCGAACTACTTAAGGGGAGGTTTTTAGTGTGTTCCCTAGACTTCCATCAAGCTTAAAATTACACCCCCTAGACCCCCTTTCAAGATAAATGTGTACATTTTTTGGTAGAAAAATGTCTCGGCCGAAGGCCGGTACCTCTTAAAATACAGGCTCGCTATCGCTCGCCAGGGAAAAGTCGACACCTAAATGGCACGAAAAATCTTAAAATTGACAGAAATGGGGCGACAGTTCTTAAAATCGCCAAACTAATGGGGCGAACGTCTTAAAATCTCAAAAGCAATGGGGTTAAACGTGAGGGAGAAAGGTGTCCAGAAAAAAAATCCCTCAAGTGGAAATCTCCCCTTAACCTAACCCTTTTTACTACCACAGACCCTTCATAAACTGTACCAAATCCAAATATAGGTAGAATAAATACATAAAGACATCCCCGGCGCTGTATGGATTAAGACAACCGCAAACTAGAAAAGGTCAAAGTCAGCTAAAAGGGGAACTGTTAAAAGTGACTCTAAACTTTTAACAGACAGGAACGGGAATAATGCAATATAAATGGATAGTTTAAATGTTTTTATATATGTTATTAATGAATTGTAATTGTGATATATCTATCTATCTATCTATATCTATCTATCTATCTATCTATCTATCTATTGATCAATGTAGCTATTATATATATACTGTATATATATATATATATAGCTATTATATATATATATATATATATATATATATATATATATATATATATATATATATAATGTGCGTGTATGTATGTATGTGTAAAGTATTAATAAGGTAGGAATTGTTTGTAGCATTTGACAAGCCAAGCCAGAGAGAGGGAGTGAGTGAGAACCGCCGGGGGAAACACAGAGCCAAAGGTCCCACACTCGCTTCTTTCACGGCCTCAATTTCATGCATAGTAGTTCCAGGGTGGTATGTATAGTGGTCCAGGGTGCGAGGGGGAGAAGGAGAGAGAGAGAGAGAGAGAGAGTTACATAGATACACAGACCACACAGACCCCGAGATCCCTACTAGGCAGTCCGGCCTTACAAATTACCTTTTGTTTTGTCTTTGCTTCATATCATCCCAGCCCGCTCTAGATAGAGGTCAAGCCTTCCCTTGAAAGCGTTTATTGTGTCGCTCTCCACCACTCTCGCTGGTAGTTTATTCAACTCTGTCACCACAGTGTAGGTGAAGAAACTCTTTGTGACATCCAGGTTTGCCTTTTTGGTTTTTAATTTCTTTCCATTTCCGCGAGTTTGAGTATTATTGTTTAATGTGAATAGCGCATTTGTATTGACTTGTCGAAGCCTCTCAGTATCTTAAAGCACTCAATAAGTTGACCCCTCAACCTCTTGTTTTAATGAGAACATATTCAATCGTTTAATTCTTTCTTCAGAGAGAGAATGATAAATAAATAGATGCACAGATAGATGGATGCACAATTACAATTATTCATAGGAGAGAGAGAGAGAGGAGGAGGAAAGTATTACAGTAAATAGAAATGACGAGGGTCAAGGGAAGTATAGCAATGAGTGAGAGAGAGAGAGAGAGAGAGAGAGAGAGAGAGAGAGAGAGAGAGATGAGAAGAATGACAATAAGTAAACAAACTAGGGGTGGAGAAAGATATCCACATGGCAGAACACGTCCTCTCTCTCTCTCTCTCTCTCTCTCTCTCTCTCTCTCTCTCTCTCTCTCTCTCTCTCTCTCTCTCTCTCTCTCTCTCTCTCCTATGTTAATGAAGGAGACTTAATGGCAAAGAGAGAGATAATTGCATAGAGGGAGAGGCGGAAGCAGGGGGATACAAAAATGGAATCTAAGGTGAAATAAAAATCCTAGAGTAGAAGCGAAAGAAAGAAAATAATAGGACGGCTATTTAAGAGGCAGCACGGAGGATAGAGATTAGAGGAAATGGGGGAGGGAAATAGTGAGAACAGTAAAAGGAAAAAGGAGAGAGAAACTGGAGAGAGACAAAAACAAGAGAGAAAGAAAGCACGAATGACTAGAAAGAGAGCACGAATGACTGTAGAAAGAGAGCACGAATGACTAGAAAGAGAGCACGAATGACTGTAGAAAGAGCACGAACGACTGTAGAAAGAGAGCACGAATTACTAGAAAGAGAGCACGAATGACTAGAAAGAGAGCACGAATGACTGTAGAAAGAGAGCACGAATGACTGTAGAAAGAGAGCACGAACGACTGTAGAAAGAGCACGAATGACTCTAGAAAGAGAGCACGAATGACTGTAGAAAGAGCACGAATGACTCTAGAAAGAGAGCACGAATGACTGTAGAAAGAGCATGAACGACTGTAGAAAGAGAGCACGAATGACTGTAGAAAGAGAGCACGAACGACTGTAGAAAGAGAGCACGAATGACTGTAGAAAGAGAGCACGAACGACTGTAGAAAGAGAGCACGAATGACTGTAGAAAGAGAGCACGAACGACTGTAGAAAGAGAGCACGAACGACTGTAGAAAGAGAGCACGAATGACTGTAGAAAGAGGGCACGAACGACTGTAGAAAGAGAGCACGAATGACTGTAGAAAGAGAGCACGAATGACTGTAGAAAGAGAGCACGAACGACTGTAGAAAGAGAGCACGAATGACTGTAGAAAGAGCACGAATGACTCTAGAAAGAGAGCACGAATGACTGTAGAAAGAGAGCACGAATGACTGTAGAAAGAGAGCACGAATGACTGTAGAAAGAGAGCACGAACGACTGTAGAAAGAGAGCACGAATGACTGTAGAAAGAGAGCACGAACGACTGTAGAAAGAGAGCACGAATGACTGTAGAAAGAGAGCACGAATGACTAGAAAGAGAGCACGAATGAATGTAGAAAGAGAGCACGAATGACTGTAGAAAGAGAGCACGAACGACTGTAGAAAGAGAGCACGAATGACTGTAGAAAGAGAGCACGAACGACTGTAGAAAGAGAGCACGAATGAATGTAGAAAGAGAGCACGAATGACTGTAGAAAGAGAGCACGAACGACTGTAGAAAGAGAGCACGAATGAATGTAGAAAGAGAGCACGAATGACTGTAGAAAGAGGGCACGAACGACTGTAGAAAGAGGGCACGAACGACTGTAGAAAGAGAGCACGAATGACTGTAGAAAGAGAGCACGAATGACTGTAGGAAAGAACAAAGGGGAAAACAAAGTCGAAACACAATAGAATACATAAAGAAAATGGTAATAATAATTACTAACCCTTTGAGGATTATGCCGTTTCTTATGGTTGTCGTTAGACGATTTTTATACAGCCTAGGAGGGATCTGTGGGAATTAAGAGGGTAAACACTGTGGGCATTAATTAAGGGGAGGTATTTAGTTTGTTCCCTACTTTTTCATCAAGCTTAAAATTACACCCCCTAGATCCCCTTTCAAGATAAATTTGTACATTTTTCGGTAGAAAAATTTCCCGGCCGCAGGCCGGTTGCTCTTAAATTACAGGCTCACTATCGCTCGCCAGGAAACAATCGACACCTTAACGGCACGAAAGGTCTTAAAATTGACAGAAATGGGACAAAATATCTTAAAATATCCATACTACTAGGGCGAAGGTCTTAAAATCTAAAAAGCAATGGGGCTAAACATGAGGGAGAAAGGGGTCCAGAAAAAAATCCCTCAAGTGGAAATCTCCCCCTTAAGACACAATGTAGTGCAGAACAGGGACCCAGTTTATTCAACGTTTCGCCGCCGTGTAGGCTTCTTCAGGACTAACATAGGAGAATACAGTCAACACACAACATATATCTTACCACAAGGAAACAACACAACACAAACAACAACATGAAATGTTCAAATAGTTTAGCCTGGTTTTCGACTCGTTAATAAATATGCAAGTGGTTTGGCTAGTGGAAAGAAACCTTTATTTAAGTTCATGGTATCATTCATTATAATATGAGCTAATTCAAAGCATCTACGTTTAACAGCATCTGTTTCACATGTTATCAGTCTAGCTTCATTATATTTACTGTAATTCTGTGGCCGGTATCTAGTCTATGAATTACCATGGCGTTGCTTAAGGGGAGATTTCCACTTGAGGGATTTTTTTCTTGACCCCTTTATCTCTCATGTTTAGCCCCATTGCTTTTGATATTTTAAGACGTTCGCCCCATTAGTTTGGCGATTTTGAGAACTTTCGCTCCATTTCTGTCAATTTTAAGACTTTTCGTGCCATTTAAGTGTCGATTTTTCCCTGGCGAGCGACAGCGAGCCTGTAATTTAAGAGGAACCGGCCTTCAGCCGGGACATTTTTCTACCGAAAAATGTACACATATATCTTGAAAGGGGGTCTAGGGGCTGTAATGTTAAGCTTGATGGAAGTCTAGCGAATTAACTAAAAACCTCCCCTTAACCTAAATTTCTGTATATCCGTGTCATGTTCTTGTATTCTCTTCTGTAGGCCTCGGTACGTTTCGCCTATAATAATATACTTTATTACACGTGTCACATGGTATTTTGTATACACCTGCTTCGCTGTTGTCATTTTAGCGTGTATTTACCTTTTTCACGATGCTACCAATGGTGACATTTTCTGTTCTAATGGTTTCGACTCCTGTTTCCTTCATAACATTTGATACATTATCCGCTTCATTTGACTTAGGCAGGATTATTAGTTTATTTGGCTTTTACGTTCATTCCTACCGTGAATGTCGGCTTTCTTCTTGGCCTTGAGTATAAAGATTGGAGGGTGTTTTAAGTCAGTGAAAGCTTTAAAAATGTATAGTCATGTTCATTATGCAAATATTCCTTCTAACAAATGTTCAAGGCACGAAGAGAAAAGCCTATCACAATACCTAGTTTGGTCCTGTTATCAGTAGAAAAATAATAGTGTACAAAATAATTTGTTCGTGGCTTTTCTAAAAGCTTTAAACTTTAAATATTTGTCGTCTTTTATTTAATGAACATCAAGAAAGGGTAATTTATCGTCGTGTTCATATTGTAACGTAAACTGAAAGCTAGGCTCTACGCTGTTAATCCTATTTATAAGGTTCTCTAAATCTAATCTAATCTACGAGAGGCTATCACTTGAACGTCAGCTACATATCTATACCAGGTCAGATCTCTAGGGACTATCCTACTAAAGCTATCTATTTCTAAATGTTCAAAAAATAAATTAGCTAAAATGCCACTAAGTTGACATCCTGGTGCTGTTTCTGGCTACTCCCAAGATTCATTACTGTACAGAGAGATTCACATAGATTTTTACATAGTACACCGACCAAACAGACCTTACGATCCCAGCGAGGTGGTCACGACTTATTTCTAGTAGAGATTGCTAACCGAGAGTAAGGTAGAGTGGAAGGAAAGGATAACTAAGAGAGAGCGAGAGCGAGAGAGCAAGAGAGCAAGAACGAGAGAAAGAGAGCAAGAACGAGAGTAAAGTAGAGTGGAAGGAAAGGATAGCAAAGAGAGAGAGAGCGCGAGAGCGAGAGAGAGCGAGAGAAAGAGAGCAAGAACGAGAGAAAGAGAGCGAGCGAGAGGAAACCCGAAAGCTAAATAACCACAAGCCCATCCTGGCGTTTTTTCCGGCTACTCCGAGATATATAGTACACCCCCACCAAAAAATGCTCCTCGGGGTAATAAGAATGTAAACTTCCTCACAGCTCAGTATACGACCCCTAGGGGAACGCCGCCCCCGGACCCGTTTTTGTTATGGGGAGACATAATGTTTACCTATTTACAGTACAAGCCATCGATAATTTTCATATTCTGAAAAATTGATAATTGAAAATCTGATATATATATATATATATATATATATATATATATATATATATATATATATATATATATATATATACACTGGAACAAGACCTCACGGGCTTCACTGCTCATTGTACAGCTGTGAATGTCCAGGCTCTCAGCCTATGCCCGAGAGGGAATAAGTTGGAATATAGAAAAGAGAAAAAAAAAAAAAAAAAAAAAAATATATATATAATATATATATATATATATATATATATATATATATATATATATATATATATATATATATATATATATATACCCTTTGACGAGAAGCACTTTATTATTGGTTACCTTTTAGTTTCTTCTTGTTAGTGACATGAAGAGGGTATACACGACATCTTGTTAATAAAGTGTTCCTCTTCATATGGTGTATAATTATAATCATCGAGAATGTCAAGCAGTGGATAGAATCCCTAAATTTCACGAATCGGTACCAGGCTTAGGGCTACCATCAAAAGAAGGCCGATTTTCTGTATATGTGTAAAAAATAGGCTCTTAAGTTAAATATATACACATTTATAAAGGGAAACACGCTGAAATAACAACTTAATAACAATCTGAACAGTGTCGTTTAGTTTAGAATTACACTGTACCTCTCTGACGGTACCAATCATCACTGTGGTCCATGGACTATACCCTGTTCCAAATAGGTAGGCCAGAAGTCGTGGACATTAACCTCTATAACTCACAAACCACTAGAGTAATCGAGCTTTTATTTCTACCATTTGGGAAAGATCAGACAGGGAATAGACTACTATTAGAGGATTTTATTCAGTTTAAAATGGGCCTCCAGCAATGAACAGGTGTCTAACTATCTCTATTAATCCTTTTTACTACCACTGATCCTTCTTAAACTGCACACAATCGTCTAAATGTAGGTAGAATAAAATTAAAAAGACGTCGCTATTACAGAATGGGATATATGACTTTTGGGTCATTTAAATTGACTTGTCCTGATCCCTATTACTCGTCTACTACAGCATTTGCATACCTAAATATATTGTTTATTATGAACACTTGGGGATAATATGATGCAGAGATATAGTCGTGTCTTGTTTTTCCTTTAATTATCGAGACATCGGCTGTACAAATTTATCTCGAAGGGGAGTTTTGGGGGTATTTTATTAAAGGTTGATGGAGGTCTAGGGAGGAAACTATAAAATCAATATATACATAATTAAAAATTTGTCCCCTTAATCACAACAGTAAAGTCGCGAGTTTATTGCCAACAAAATAAATAAATAAATAAAATAAACCCACATATTATTATAAATAGTTTTGTAAAGACCCAACCGTTGCAGCGCATCTTGAGCCCTCTGCAGGTGTGTTTTGTAATAAGAAATACGACAACAACAAAATATATATATGCCGGAATTCGATCTAATACACAAATCCTCGCTTCAGTTAGGTTTCAGGTGTATTATAACATGAACATATATTGAAGTAAAATTATGAAGACATTTAGTGCGACTAATAACACAACTTACCCCATTTTCATGTGGGTGTGGGTTTTTTTCTTCAGTTTTGTATTCATTACACTGAATGTTTCACCCATAAGTGAATTCTTTGTGCTGTAGGGTAAAGTGACTGACTAAGGACAAATGAGCCACAAATAACTACAGTAAGCATTTTCTCAGCCTCTAAGAAAGTGGAAAATGAAGGCAGGGTGAATATAAGGGACTGTGCAACGAGTATTATTGGTTCAGTAAGGAAGGCGGTGAGAGAGGTATTTCTGGGGACCCAAAATTGTTTTATAATTGTTACCCACATTACTGAGACAAGGAAGCAGTCACAGAAAACGAATTGTAGCGTTCAGCGGTAACTAGGGTGGATTATCCAAAAATATCTTCGTGCATTTTATTCTAAGTCCCAGTACATCTTTATTATCTTTTGCCATCTGTTCATCCGTATCTTATTCAATGTTTTATGCGGTCAAATTGGATTTTAGGTCACGTATGTATTTTTTGTATTATAATCATTTTCTCATCAGTTTCTTCATTGATTAGTGTGTTTTAAGGTGTTTTTCCTTCTGGAAATTCATATTTACCCATTATTTTGCAATATTAAAACATGCCCCCTAAAACCATATTTGTGTCATTACCCTAACCTAACAACCTAACCTAACCTGGGGGCTGCCGCCCCCAGACCCACGCATGGTTAGTATTGATATAGAATATGACAAAATACTAAAACTACGGTAAAAAAAATGAAAAATATTAGTGCTCAGCTGATACAAGATGGCCTCCATCACCCTTATTTAACCCACAAAGTCTAAGGAAAAATAATTTAATATGCAGCGGTAAAGACATATAGTGTGGTGACTAATACTCTATGACAAAGCTATAGTACACATTTAGAACATTATATCCCATACGTGACCTAAAATCTAGTTTGTCCTTTTATGCATTTAGGTATGTTCACTGTCTTTAATGTCTAAAAATATTATAATTTCATGCAATGTCCTTAGCTTGTTCTGGTTGTTTATGCACTCTGTAGCCTATAATAATAATAATAATAATAATAATAATATTTATTCAGTTCGCAATTTACAGAGTTGGTACCACATAGTATGTTACAAATATGAAATGTACCAGCCTTGCATAATTCCAACTAAGGATAGCCCAATAAGGCCGTTGGGCGTATTTCCTTTCGAATCTGCATGACATTCAGCCACAACGATATTCAGTGCTGAGTTTCTACTAAGAGGCAAGTAGAGGATGAAGGTTTATATCTATTATTCATATCAATGAAGATTATCACACATATAAGGTTCATAATTGCTGGGATATTTCGATTTAACCTTTGCCAAACTACTCAAGTGTAAGAATATTCAAGTCTCTTTCGTTCAATATTAGCCCGTTTGATCAGGCGATGAAGATATATACTATAGTAAATGCTACTGGGAGGTGATGTTACCAGGCTGTGAAAGGACCTAGAACAAATCAAACTGAGATACTTACTCACGTTATAAACATGGGGGCAGGGGGCTGGGAATCCTCCTCCCCTTGTAACATTAATCCTACTCAACGAGACAGAGAAAGGGGCGCGGGAACGCAAAAGTGGCCCCGGACCCTGAGAATTAGAGCCCTTGAATGTTTCTGTTAGGGCTCTGTCTCGAGTCGGCCACCCCCTGCAATGGCGTATGTGCCTGAGAATATACATACATACATACATACATACATAAACATGTATAAACAAACTACATAATATAACAGGACCATTCTTCGTCTATCTTACTTATATTTTTGTTTTTATATCGTTACTTACACCGAATTGCGTATAATAAAACAGGATCATTCTTCGCGTATCTAACTCATTCTTTTCCAGGTTTTGTTATCAAGATGCGTATTACAAACTAACATAATATTATTACAAAAGGAGCTACTCTTTTCTTCCTCGGTCTTGCCCAACTCTTCTTCTCTCTCTCATACTTCTCCCGTTTCTTGCGGCGTGTCATTTTCCCTTCACCCAAATTCCGGTCTTCCTTCATTCATCATGTTTCTTCTCCGCGGGTCCTCCTTCTTCTCTTTTTTTGTCCTTTTTCCACTCCAGGCAACAACAACCCCCTCTTTTCTCTCTCTCTCTCTGTTTGTCTGTCCTTTTCTTCCACTAGGTTTGATCATCTCGTCGGGACCACTGGTTTGGGAGTTATGTGTATTATGATTTTCTCTCCACCAACCAACTCTACTCCTAAAATCGTTTAATGAAATTAACAGACACATGTGACAGTCCGGGGATTCGAACCTAGGATGCTCAAACCGAAAATCAACACACTATGCACTGCACCACGAAGACAGTTAAAGAACACTGCACAAGCCTACGATTTATTATGCAATTTCGAATCCTGCATACCAATCTTAGCATGTACAATGTAACTCTATGCAACTAAACCTTATATTAAGAATCATTATAATATGAATAATATGCATAAGAACAATGAACGGTTTATTTAGAATGCAGCTACGAACTGAAAATATTCATAAAATAATTCATAGTCTTACACTAGTCAAAAGAAAATAATAACATACACTTTTACTATTGTACGATAAGTCTCTCTCTCTCTCTCTCTCTCTCTCTCTCTCTCTCTCTCTCTCTCTCTCTCTCTCTCTCTCTATCTATATAATAACACACATAACAAAGCCACTCCAACAGCTTCCTCTCTCTCCAACACCCCTTCTCCCCTCTCTATGTAAACAGAGAATGTAAACAGAGAAACCGATCTGGGAGTAACAATATCGAGTAACCTAAAACCGAGTCAACAATGTTCAGAAGTTGTTAAGAAGGCAAACAAAATAATTGGCTTTATAGGCAGGTCATTTGAGCATAAATCCAAAGAAGTTATCCTAACCCTTTACAATTCCTTAGTCCGCCCTCTTCTGGAATACTGCGTTCAATCCTGGTGCCCTTATTACCAAAAAGATATAAACAAGCTAGAACGAGTTCAACGTGGAGTTACCAAAATGATACCTAGCCTAAAGAACAAACTATACGAAGAGCGTCTTAGATAATTAAATCTATTTCCTTTAACCCAGCGCAGATTAAGTGGTGACTTAATTCAAGTGTTCAAAATCATCAAAGGCATCGACAATATGAACTGTAGTAAGTACTTCACTATCGACCAATCTAATTACACGCGGGGAAACGGTTGCAAAATTATTGGTAAATCTTTTAACTCCCACGAATCTAAGAATTTCTTCTTCAATCGAGTTGTCAACTTGTGGAATGGGCTTCCCGAGACGTTATAGACTGCAGCACCGTTGATTCATTTAAACTCCGCTTAGACAAATATCTCGCATCAAACCCGCGACTGACTGCGTTTGTAAATGAATAACTTTATTTTATCCCCCCCTCAGTTACCAACCCATCTGTCCCCTACTAACTTCCTAATCCTGCCACGGACATTAGTTCTAGGGCAGTAATTCCCTTTCCAATGTTCCCTTACCCACTCTAAACCACTGTTTGGACACTTGATCCTCAGTGTTTTGGAGGACAAGCAGCCTAGAAGGGTCACTAGATCTGTTGTTGCTTGATTTCCTTTGTACTCCTTTGTACTCCTACACTCTTCACGAGGTGCCGTTGTAAAGGCTTATCCCTCAAGACCTTTATCTGATTTTATATATATATATATATATATATATATATATATATATATATATATATATATATATATATATATATATATAATAGTATCCAGTATATCCCTCTCTCTCTCTCTCCAAGTCTCGGGTTTCTCTCTCCCCGCGGCACAAAACCCCAGCACTCTCGTCTTCAGTTATATCTTGTGTTTCCATTATAATCTCCGTTCCACCTTTTTCGGGGGCGGAACTACAAAATGCGTGCGAACCGAGAATACGACGACTGACTCCAACATTTCTCTCGTAAAATGTGTCAGAAAATACAGAGAGTTAGTGGGAGTTACAAGGAATACCTATACTCGGTTTAATTTCATCTGACGGTAAATTGCAAAGTTCCCATCAGGATGTCTGGGTTATTTTGCAGATTGTGTAGGGAAATATGGTGCTAATTATATACACTTGGGCATAATAAGATGCAGAGACGTTGTAATTTCATATTTTTCCATTAAGTACCAAGACATTTGCTGCTAAGGAATTAGGCTACTATTAGTAGGTGATTTTATTCAGCTTAAAAAGGGCCTCCAGCAGTTAACAGGCTTCGAACTATCTCACTTAACCCTTTACTACCACGGATCCTTCTTAAGGGGAGGTTTTTAGTTGATTCCCTAGACTTCCATCAAGCTTAAAATTACTCCCCCTAGACCCCCTTTCAAGATAAATGTGTACATTTTTCGGTAGAAAAATTTCCCGGCTGAAAGCCGGTTCTTCTTATATTACAGGCTCGCTATCGCTCGCCAGGATAAAATCGACACCTACATTGCACGAAAGGTCTTAAAATTGACAGAAATGGGTCGAAAGTTCTTAAAATCGTCAAAATAATGGGGCGAACGTCTTAAAATTAGAAAAGCAATGGGGCTAAACATGAGGGAGAAAGGAATCGAGAAAAAAATCTCTCAACTGGATATCTCCCCTTAAACAGCACAAAATTGTCTAAAGATAGGTTAGAATAAGATCAGAAAGGACGTCGCCAGCACAGCAAGGGTTAACCCTCTCACGCCCATATGACGCAGAGGTTGCCAGATTAGCCATAAGAAATCGAGTTCTCTCACTCTCATAATTACCTCTCCAAAATTAGTTTTCTGCCCACAGCTAACTCAAAGACAACTGCAGAGGTTAAAGTAACTAAACTAACGGTTTCTAAACACCCCTGATGGTAACAAAGGCTTTAAAGTATCCCTAATAGGCTCAAAATTGCGTCAAGAACGTGAGAGGGTTAATATATTATAGTCTATCCACTATGATTAGGCCACAAAGCTTGACCAATAACCTCTGCAACTCAAGAAGGGCTAGAGAAAATTGGCTGTAGATCTCCACACCTATTCCCTGGTTGACTCTTCCCAAACTGTATCAATATTAGCTCGATTGCTCCAGTCCATATCTTAGTTATAGAAGTAAGTAGTCGAGATTTTGACCCTAATGATATTGAATCGACTATCGTACTAAACTTATCACTCTCCTTAACCCCTTCAGTACGAACACATAAGTTTCTTTATATTCTGGTTACCATTAGACGATTTTCTTTCGCATAATATAGTCTACTAGGACTCAAATGGGTAAATACGATCTCATTAACCCTCTGAATAACATAGGTCCTTCATAACTTGCATAACATCGTCTAATGTTAGCCTTAAGGGGAGGTATTTAGTTTGTTCACTAAACCTCCATCAACCTTAAAATTACACCCCTTTGAGTCCCTTTCAAGATAAATTTGTACATTTTTCGGTAAAACAAAAATCCCGGCCGAAGGCCGGTTCCTCTTAAATTACAGGCTCGCTATCGCTCGCCAGGATAAAACCGACACCTAAATGGCACGAAAGGTCTTAATATGGGGTGAAAGTTCTTAAAATCGCTAAACTAATGGGGCAAACTTTTTATAATATCAAAAGCAATGGGGCTAAACATGAGGGAGAAAGGGGTCAAGAAAAGAATCCCTCAAGTGGAGATCTCCCCTTAATCCAAAGTAATAAGGCGTCATCGTGGTGAAGGGGTTAATAAGTGGCATTTACCAGGTGGAGAGCCATAATGAGGTATTCAATCTCTTGAGGATCTCGCGAATTCACTCCAAATGTTATTATAATCTAATTAATGAGTTTCACTCCCAACACCAAACACCTCCCAGTGAAATTAATGAAAGTGTGTGCTCCTCCCGGGATTCGAACCTGGGATACTTGCAAACTCTTGGGATTACACTAAGCAGACCAACATCAATGGTATTGGTATATATATGATAACAGGAGCCAAGAACAGAACTCCATAAGTGATAGGAGTCCATTCAGACAAACAAATGAAAGACAAAAGTTGATCAAAAGAGACTTGACTTGACTTAAGGGGAGATATCCACTCGAGGGATTTTTTTCTGGACCCCTTTCTCCCTCATGTTTAGCCCCATTGCTTTTGAGATTTTAAGACCTTCGCCCTAGTAGTTTGGATATTTTAAGACATTTTGCCCCATTTCTGTCAATTTTAAGACCTTTCGTGCCGTTAAGGTGTCGATTTTTTCCTGGCGAGCGATAGCGAGCCTGTAATTTAAGAGAAACCGGCCTCCGGCCTGGACATTTTTCTACCGAAAAATGTACAAATTTATCTTGAAAGGGGGTCTAGGGGATGTAATTTTAAGCTTGATGAAAAATTAGGGAACACACTAAATACCTCCCCTTAATCATTCTTATTTACCGTCCGTCCCACCGGGCAAACAATTATACTTATCGATACAAAAACTACAATGGTACATTAATTCAGTTACAATGGAGCATTGTAGGCTATATCGCTTATTTGGTCATGTGCAATATTGGACTATGTTATTCATCATCAGATCAATGGAGATGATACCATTTCTCTAGATAAGATTACAAGAGAGAGAGAGAGAGAGAGAGAGAGAGAGAGAGAGAGAGAGAGAGAGAGAGAGAGAGAGAGAGAGAGAGAGAGAGAGAGACATTGTCGAATACAATAAAGACGGATTTATAAGTGCTTCCGTCGCGCTTGCGTGTATGTATGAGAGAGAGAGAGAGAGAGAGAGAGAGAGAGAGAGAAATAAGTCAGTCGAGAAAAAAAAACTTGTCGAACATAATAAAGACGGATCTGCAAGTGCTTCCGTCGAGCTCGTGTGTGTGTGTGTGTGTGTGTGTGTGTGTGTGTGTGTGTGTGTGTGAGAGAGAGGGGGGGGTGCAGCAAAATGTTGGTGGATTCAGGAGAAAATGGAGGACTAAAATGTGGACAGGAAGGGGCGAAAGAGCATCCTGGGAAAAAATATGAAAAGAAAAGGAGAGAGCTAGAGAGAGAGAGAGTTACGAGGAGTTACAGAGAATAGTTAGTATCAAAAATATTGCGGTCCATTCCGGGGAGATACTCGAAATGGAGAGAGATAAGACAGGCGAGAGAAAAACGTTATCAAATATAACTGAGACGGATTTGCTAGTGCTTCCGTAGCATTAGAGTACGAAGGAGAGCGAGTGTGTGTGTGTGTGTGTGTGTGTGTGTGTGTGTGTGCGTGCGTGCGCGTGTGCGTGTGCGTGTGCGTGTGCACTT
Organism: Paralithodes platypus; assembly: GCA_032716605.1. Taxonomy (NCBI): domain Eukaryota; kingdom Metazoa; phylum Arthropoda; class Malacostraca; order Decapoda; family Lithodidae; genus Paralithodes; species Paralithodes platypus. The sequence continues at coordinate 14,036,351 of CM064525.1, forward strand.
TCCTGTGTATCTGAAAAATAAAAAAGTCCAAGCGGACTATAGGTCCGCGTTCTTGTCAACTTGCTCGGGCAGCGTGGATTGACAGGACTACGGAAATTAGACGAGAAACCACGGAGATCCAGGAGACTACGGCAATATTGGCCCGTGTAATAGCCCTCTTAACCCTTTGCACACCAGCGACGTGTCTTGTATTATATTATAGCTATATTTCGACGATATTATGCAGGTTAGAAAGGATCTGTGGTTGGGGTTGGTTGAGATAGTTTGAAGCCTTATTGTTGCTGGAAGGAGAGGAGAGGTTGGTTGGTTATCCACTCGTGCAAGAAGGTGGCTAAATTTCAAACATTCTGGCAAACACTAGACGAGTTTACTTAGCTGAGAGGTTGTCTCAAGAAATGTTACGAGTATAAAGTATCTCCATGTACCCACAGACTGCTATGGGATCGCTAAGCTGCATAAAATCGTCTAATGATTGCCCGAATAATAGTGACAATGGCGTCGTCGTGATCACGGGGCTAGTGTTTCTTTATAATCGCCTGTGTTGAGAAAATATTAGTGGTTGCTTATATTTATTCGGAATCCTCAAGTGCTGCCTTATAAACTAGTCCTAAGAACATACCGGTCCTAGCTACTGCCTAAATATACTCTAAATTCTCTATAGTTACCGTACGCTATAACTGCCTGTTGATATCAAATATTGGGCCTAGTGGTTGTTTAGACACACTCGGAACCCTCCAGTCTAATAACTTATAAACCCCTCTACATATTGTGTATCCCACGGCAAACGGTTATGGCCAAATAGTAATTTTTCGCGAGTGAAGGGGCGTGTTTTTAGATTGTTGTTTAATGGGTAAATATGCATTTCCGCCTATTATCACACATCAAAACACCCTTACACAACTCTAAACTAGATAAAAACAATCGAAACGATTTTTTAGCAATTTAATTACAAGGTCTTTATATTGACCTAACAACCTAACCTAACCTGATGGGCTGGTCTATCAGAGTGAGAACTGAGCGATCTCTGCCATACCCATAGCTTACTCTGACTGTTCCTTTTACTTATATATTTTCTAGATCTCAAGTGACGGCGTCTTTTCCGTGGATTGACCTCCCAATCTACCAAGATTGGAAGCCAAAGCGTCACATTTTTCCTTTGCCCCTCAACTTTCTCTTCATAATTGCTGAGGGGCACGGGGTCCTGGGTGGGGCTTTGGTTTCCCAGGCGTTTCCGCGCCCTCCTCAGCTCCCCGCCATGGAGTGGCTTCGGTCGCCCAGGCTTTGTTGTGGTCGGCAGGGGGGGTTCTGTGGGGGCGCTCGGTTATGGCCTTGGCCTTGCTCGGGACCTTGGGGCTGTTCGGCCAGGCGGCTTGGGGAACAACAACAACAACAACAACCTGGGGGCTGCCGCCCCCAGACCCCCGCAGGGTTAGCATTGATATAGAATATGACAAAATATTAAAAATACGGTAACAAAGTGAAAAATATTAGTTCTCAGCTGATCTAAGATGGCCGCCATTTTTCCTTCCACCCTTATTTAACCCACAAAATCTAAGGCAAAATAATTTAATATGCAGCGGTAAAGACATATATTGTGGTGACTAATATGACAAAGCTATAGTATACATTTATATCCCACACGTGACCTAAAATCCAATTTGACCCATATTACATTGCTTTATATGTTCGTCCCCCCGTCGCAAATGTAAATGGGAGATGATGTATTACAATCAAAATACTCTCCCTATAAAAGGCCCCGCCATCATCTCCGCCACAGTCGTCTATCTAGAGTTACTGTCTACTGCTTTGGAAAGTGACGTCAAATGTTCAACCAATGCTAATGGATTTCCCTGGATGACGTCACACCCATTTAAAGGGTATTAACCAACCCTGTCAGCGAATCGGCGAGGCTTTATTAATTCCCGAATTATTCGCCCGCAAGTAACATTTCTAGTTTAATTGAGCTTAGGAGGGACCGCTTAGTATTAAAATAGTACAAACTATCTCCTTTAACCCCCTTCCCAACCACATAAAATCGTCTAGTGTGCGCCAGAATCACCGTACCGAGTGTTACAAACAAACACATCTCGAACAAAATAATGATTCAACCACTGTCAGCGAATCAGCGAGGGCTTAGCAATTTCCGGATTAGTCGCCTGCAGTTAAGGGGAAATGGGCGTGTTTTTTTCAATTTGTTTATTTTTCTCATTATTATTATTATTATTATTATTATTATTATTATTATTATTATTGTATACCGTATGTTTAGTTTTAGTTTTCTCTCTAGACCTCCATCAACCTGTACAAAAAAAAACCTGGACCTCCCTTCCAAGATAAATTTGTAAATTTTTCAGTAGAAAAATGGGGCGTACGATAATGTCTTAACATCACCAAACTAATGGGCCGAACGTCTGAAAATCTAAAAAGTACAATGGGGCTCTAAACACGAGGGAGAAGGGGGCCCAGAAAAACCATCCCATCCCCCCTTTAACAATTTTCGCGGATCAGGGGCCAAATGGACTGTGTAGGCAGAGATTTGTCGCGTATCAACTCCGACACTAGTTGTTTATAATTGTTTTTACTTGGTTTGTCATGTTTTTTTATGTTTCGGTAGAACATTTGTCTTGCTTAGCCTATACTTTTTTTTTTGTATCTCCACTCCCTCCACCTCCACTAGTTTTTGTAATTGTTTTATTCAATTATCGGTATCTTTTTGTTTCTTCTTCTTTTTGTTTTTTTTTTTTTTGGGGGTGGAACATTTGTCTTGCTTAGGCTATACCTTTTTACGAGTGTTTGTCATTGCTTTTAATTGATAGGCTATTCACTGTGTATTATATTTTCCTTCCATTGTTTTACTTATATCAACCTAATTGTTTTGATTGTCATTGCTATTGACATATTTTCACTGCGTAGTATTTTCCCTTCCATTCTTTCACTTACCGGTATGTTAACTTAATTGATTTATACATTATCCTCCTGATAGTTAAATTATGTTTTTGAATTTGTTATTAACCCTCTCCGACATATGAGGCAATTTTGAGCTTATTGGGGATACTTTAAAGCCTTTGTTACCATCAGGGGTATTTAGAAACCTTTAGTTTAGTTACTTCAACCTCTGCAGTTGTCTTTGAGTTAGCTGTGGGCAGAAAACTAATTTTGGAGACTTTATTATAAGAGTGAGAGAACTCTATTTTTTATTGCTAATCTGGCAACCTCTGCGTCATATGTGCGTGAAAGGGTTAAGACAAATATGTAGCCTAGCCAAACCAGCATAATTAACCCCTTCAGGCTTATGACGCATTTTGACAGTTTATTCTGGCTACCATTAGACGGGTTTAATTAGGTTATGAAGGGTACATGGATGTCACAGGGTTAATTGAGACAGTCTTTACCCTTTTATTTCCCCCAGTCTCGAGCATAGCCTATATTTAAGGTTTCACCAACTTTAATCTATGAAGCATCTGAAGCATCTAGTCTATGAAATGTGAAGCATCTTGGCTATAAAAAAAAACATTGTGTTGTCTTGCTTAGGGCTACCGTATGTTCGATACTGATTATTCAATTGGGTGCGGCGCAATTTATGCTCTAGACTGTACATTGATTTATTGTCACATTGTTCATACATTGGACTACAGCACTACAGTATGTTTCTTATTACGTTTACGTGGTACCGGTATTGAGGTTAATATATTTGAATATTTGACGAGGAAAGCTGTCAAACTATCAAGTATCAACTTATGTTCAATATACAGTATTTGTATCTCTGACGAGTAAAGCTATCAAACTATTAACTCGTTTAGGATTGGTGTTAGTTTGCTGTGGTACGGTACGGTACGGTACGGTACGGTACGGTACTCAACAATTTCCTCCAATCCGAGCCAAATTCTCTGTGCAGATAGAGATTTGTCGAGTATCAGCCAACCCACCTGTTACGTAGTTTATTATTGGTTATTATTATTATTATGTTGTTGCTGTTCCCCAAGCTGCCTGGCCGAACAGCCCCAAGGCCCCGAGCAAGGCCAAAGCCATAACCGAGCGCCCCCACAGAACCCTCTGTGGTTATTATTACTTTATTATTGGCTATAGTCGGTTTTCAGCTGGCGGTAAATTGCCATGATCCCAGCTTTATCATTTAGCTATTACGAGAATGTTGTAGGGAAATACCGGTACATAGTTAATTACCGTAGGCTACCGGTACGAACATTTGGCCTTAATATGATAAAGAGGCATAATAGCTTCACATATTACAATTAACTATTAAGAATAAAAGCATGCCATTCTGTTTCTGACTCTGCAAGTTAGTATACTCATTCTTTCACAATTTGCCACATCAATCCCCTTATTATAATTATCCCTCAACCTCTTTCACAATTTGCCACATCAACCCCCTTATTATAATTATCCCTCAACCTCTTTCACAATTTGCCACATCAATCCCCTTATTATAATTATCCCTCAACCTCTTTCACAATTTGCCACATCAATCCCCTTATTATAATTATCCCTCAACCTCTTTCACAATTTGCCACATCAATCCCCTTATTATAATTATCCCTCAACCTCTTTCACAATTTGCCACATCAATCCCCTTATTATAATTATCCCTCAACCTCTTTCACAATTTGCCACATCAACCCCCTTATTATAATTATCCCTCAACCTCATTCACAATTTGCCACATCAATCCCCTTATTATAATTATCCCTCAACCTCTTTCACAATTTGCCACATCAATCCCCTTATTATAATTATCCCTCAACCTCTTTTAGTACCGTACTATGAAGCGTTTATTTATTATTCTACTGCCATTAGATCATAGTATTCAGCTTAGTTAGAATCTCTGCGATGGAAAGAAGTAGTACCGGTAACTACTGGTACGACCTCCCGAAATCCATCCTTCCGAATCCTCCCTCCCTCGCGAGGACAGAGTCCACCTGGCCAGGCTGAGATGCGGACACCATCCAGCTCTCCTGAGCTATCAGAAGAGACTGGATGACTCCGTTGTCGACGCCTGCCCGGGATGTAACACAGCACCCCATACCATTAAACACATCATAGAAGACTGCATTTCACACAACCACTTACGCCAACAACACAACCTACACTCAATGAGAGCTCTGTGGGAAAGCCCGATCGTGGCCATGACCTTCCTCAGGGACTCGGGGCTGTTCGGCCAGGCAGCTTAGGGAACAACAACAACAACAACAACTACTGGTACCGTATCTCACTTCACTTTCACAGATCGTACAGCGTACAATTTGGCACACGTAACACCAACACAAAAATTATGGTACCGGTACAATTTGTATTGTCTAATTATACCATATAGCCTACACACCACTAAGTAGGCTACCCTGATTGAATGATTGTAAGAGAGAGAGAGAGAGAGAGAGAGAGAGAGAGAGAGAGAGAGAGAGAGAGAGAGAGAGAGAGAGAGAGTGTGTGTGTGTCAGAAGAAAAGGTGAGAGTAAATGTGTGTGAGAGAGAGCGAGTCAGAGAGAGAGGTTTAATAATGACCTTCATGTCGGTTATCGTGTCCATGATATTTTGGCACCCTAATTAAAATGGTTCTAATCATTAAAGGGAAAACAAAAAAATAGTTTGACAGATTATCAGACCAGACGTGACAGAAAACAGACTCGTGTGTGTGTGTGTGTGTGTGTGTGGATGTTTATTTTTTAGTGTACCGGTATGTATGTGAGAAAGTATGTAGGCAAGTCTGTGTGTGTGTGTCTGTGCCTGTGTATGTGTATGTGTAGTGACCCCATACTGTCGGCTTCAGTCACATAAAACCCATAGTGAATTCTAGTAGGCCAAGTAAACAAGAAAGAATGTTTGTGTTTATGTTCGTGTAGGCTATGTGGTGTGTGTGTGTGTGTGTGTGTGTGTGTGTGTGTGTGTGTGTGTGTGTGTGTGTGTGTGTGTGAGAGAGAGAGAGAGAGAGACCCACCATGTCATTACTACCTGTCACTGGCCCTCATAATAATTAAAACTGTCCAAATGAAGCGTCACCAGAATCTGTAAATATGGCACACATTAGGTAGATAGATCGATAGATATATAGATAGATAGATAGAGAGAGAGAGAGAGAGAGAGAGAGAGAGAGAGAGAGAGAGAGAGAGAGAGAGAGAGAGAATATGAATGAAACTAAGACAGTTACCGGTACATAAATAGACAGGTTAAGAGGGACAAAGAGACCACGAACGAGAGAGAGAGAGAGAGATTGACAGAAAGAGAGACAGAGAGAGAGACAGACAGAAAGAGAGAGAGAGAGGTTGACAGAAAGAAATATAGGCTATACAGAAATGGATAGACATACAGGGAAATAAACCAATGAAACCACTATCAAGACAAACAGACTGTCAGACATAATCTTCCCGTCTTCTATACCTATCACTCTCCCGACATATTATGAATGTTGTCAGACTGAAACACGCCAGGACTGAGTGGACGGGCCAATGAATAAATCGCCGGGAGAGGGAGAGAGAGAGAGAGAGAGAGAGAGGGAGAGAGGGAGAGAGGGAGAGAGATAATGACCCCCAATGTCGTCACCCTATGTCACTCTGGCCCCATAATAATTAATGCTGGCCAAATGAAGTTTCACCGGGACAGAGTGGGTATGTCAATGAATACACGGTTGTTGTTGTTGTTTTCGGAGGGAGGGGGAGATATAGAGGGAGGGGGAGAGGTAGAGGGAGGGGCAAGGGAGAAGGAAGAGGAGGGAGAGAGGTAGAGGGAGGGAGAGGTAGGGAAGGGTGAGAAGTAGAGGGAAGCGGAGTTGTTGTTGTTGTTGTTGTTCCCCAAGCTGCCTGGCCGAACAGCCCCAAGGCCCCGAGTAAGGCCAAGGCCATAAACGAGCGTCCCCACAGAACCCTCCCTGCTGACCACAATAAAGCCTGGGTGACCGAAGCCACTCCATGGCGGGGAGCTGAGAGGGTGCGTAAATGCCCGGGAAACCAAAGCCCCACCCAGGGCCCTGTGCCCCTCAGCAATTATGAAGAGAAAGTTGAGGGGCAAAGGAATAATGTGACGCTTTAGCTTCCAATCTTGGTAGATTGGGAGGTCAATCCACGGAAGAGACGCCGTCACTTGAGATTTAGAAAATATATAATAAAAGGAACAGTCAGAGTAAGCTATGGGTATGGCAGAGATCGCTCAGGTCTCACTCTGATAGACCAGCCCATCGCCAGGGGAAGCGGAGTAGGAAGGAAAGAAGTAGAGGGAGGGGGAGGTGGAGAGGGAGAGGGAGGGGGTAAGAGGGGGAGAGGTATATAGAGGGGGATGATGAAGGGGAGATTTAGGGGAGGGGTAGGTGTAGGGGAAGAGTAAGAGGGGGGCAGAAGGAAGGGGAGAGGGAGGGGAAGGAGGAGGGAGAGAAGGATGGAAAGAAGAGGGAGAGAGGTAGAGGGGGGGGGGGAGAAGGAAGGGGGGAGGTAGAGGGAGGGGAAGGAGGGAGAGAGGGATATAAAAAGGAGGGAGAGAGGTAGAGGGAGGGGAAGGAGGAGAGAGGGGTGGAGAGACGGGAAGGAGGAGAGAGGTAGAGGGAGAGAAGGGGGAGAGGAGGAGAGACAGGCAAAGGGGAAATGGAAATTGTGTAAACGGGAGAGAGAGAGAGCCCGAGTCCGAGTGATAATTACCCTATAATAATTAATGTTGGCCAAATGAGGCTTCACCAGAGCTAAGTGGACGTGTCAATGAATAAATCGCCCAGTTTCAGAGAGAGAGAGAAAGATAAAGATAAAGGGAGCGAGAGAGAAAGGGAGCGAGAGAGAGAGAGATCCCCCCCCCCCCTCCCCTTACTTATACAATCCAAATGAGGCTTCACTATGACTCAGTGGACGTGTCAATAAATAAATGGCTGGGGTTTATAATTTGTTCTGCACTAGGCTATGTATTTTAAAGCCTGTGTGTGTGTGGTTTTTTTTTTGTATGGAGTGTGATTCTTTACTGGGGGGGGAGGGGGGGGGATATTATTTTGTATTTGCTTCGAAATTTGTAATTGCCATTTGCTTTCAAACGCTTAACTTGTGTTTTTAATGGATGGTATTTTGTTTTTACTTGTTTAGATAGGCCTATAAATGAAGGCCTTTATTTTATCTAGCCTATATAGGCCTAGATGGGTTGTGTGTATGGATTGCTTTATATACATTTTGTAAATTTGTTAATGTCATAAATTTAAACGAATATAACCCGGTATATACATTATATATATATATATATATATATATATATATATATATATATATATATATATATATATATATATATAATACCGGTATATATTTTTTTTTTTTTTTTTTTTTTTTATTTATGCTGGGGGTGGCCGATTTAAGACAGAAAACAAAAGCCCTACTGTGATTGTATTTCAACACAAGACTATACCCTATTCCAAGTAAGTATGCCCAAACTTTTGAACATTAACCTCTGAGTCTATAGGCTACCTAACAAACGACTAGAGTAATGGGGCTAATATTTCTACCATTTGGGAAGGGTCAGCTAGGATATAGATACCGTATGGAAATTTCCAAACTATTTTCTCTAGCCCTTCTTGAGTTACAGAGGTTAAGGTTCACAAGATCTGGACCACCTATTTGTAACAGGTCATAAGTGGTAGTGATGAAAATACATGGCAAGCACAAAATTAATATAGGCTACGGTAACTATTCACATATACATACAATATATATACAGTATATATATATATATATATATGTATATATATATATATACACGGTAAAAGGAAAACCTATGTTTGCATTTTTTTCACCTAAATGGAAGGTTGTACAGTATTTTTGAGCCCGACTGTACTGTACGTGGAATGCGTGAAATCCTGGGTATGTTTCCGGTTAATGAACACTGGTTTATACACTGGTTCAACACTCAACAATAATATAATGATTAACTAACTGTCTATCTATCCATCTATCTATCTGTAATTATATATGTCTATAAGTTTATCTCTTTCTAATTCTCTCACTCTCACACACTATCTTTATCTATCCATCTATTTATCTCTCCATCTCTATTTATTTATCTCTATTTATCTCTCTCTCTATCTATCTATCTATCTATCTATCTATCTGTAATTCTATCTATCTAGCTATATCTCTATCTATCTATCAATACATGTACCCTATACAGACAAGAGTTAGCATGACTGGTACTGGTATGACATTATTTCATTCTACACCGAGAAAAGTAGGAATTAGTGGTATGACTTATATTATTTCAATGCTACACAGACAAAATTGGAATGACTGGTATGACTACATTATTGGTATGACTGGTATGACTACATTATTGGAATGACTGGTATGACTACATTATTGGAATGACTGGTATGACTACATTATTGGAATGACTGGTATGACTACATTATTGGAATGACTGGTATGACTACATTATTGGAATGACTGGTATGACTACATTATTGGTATGACTGGTATGACTACATTATTGGAATGACTGGTATGACTACATTATTGGAATGACTGGTATGACTACATTATTGGAATGACTGGTATGACTACATTATTGGAATGACTGGTATGACTACATTATTGGAATGACTGGTATGACTACATTATTGGAATGACTGGTATGACTACATTATTGGAATGACTGGTATGACTACATTATTGGAATGACTGGTATGACTACATTATTGGAATGACTGGTATGACTACATTATTGGAATGACTGGTATGACTACATTATTGGAATGACTGGTATGACTACATTATTGGAATGACTGGTATGACTACATTATTGGTATGACTGGTATGACTACATTATTGGAATGACTGGTATGACTACATTATTGGAATGACTGGTATGACTACATTATTGGAATGACTGGTATGACTACATTATTGGAATGACTGGTATGACTACATTATTGGAATGACTGGTATGACTACATTATTGGTATGACTGGTATGACTACATTATGGGAATGACTGGTATGACTACATTATTGGAATGACTGGTATGACTACATTATTGGAATGACTGGTATGACTACATTATTGGAATGACTGGTATGACTACATTATTGGAATGACTGGTATGACTACATTATTGGAATGACTGGTATGACTACATTATTGGAATGACTGGTATGACTACATTATTGGTATGACTGGTATGACTACATTATTGGAATGACTGGTATGACTACATTATTGGAATGACTGGTATGACTACATTATTTCATCCTACACAGAGAACATTGGAATGACTGGTATGCCATTTTTATGTCATCCTACTCTGACAAAGCGTTTGAATTATTGGTATGGCATTATTATTTCATTCTAGACAGAAACATTGGAATTACGGGTATGACTTTATTATTTCATGCTACCGGTACACAGACAAAAGTTGAATTTACCGGTATGACATTTCCTGGCTTAATACGTGGCGACAGGTGACACATTTGACCACAAATAGTTCATGTTTATATAATCGCGACAGTGTGTTATCATGGCACAGATAAACAGTGTGTTATCATGGCACAGATAAACAGTGTGTTATCATGGCACAGATAAACAGTGTGTTATCATGGCACAAATAAACACACACTCAGACATTCACGAGTCATGGAAGTTTGCATGGGCAGGTTTTTCATCATCGCAACTGTTTTTCATGTCTTAATATATTATATTCAATTAATTAAATCAACCAATAGGCCTACATGTAGCACTCCAAGGACTCGAACCTAGGACACTCACACCGAAACTCCGCGCACTTATGCATTACGCTATCAAGACAGTTAAGGGGAGGTTTCCACTTGAGGGATTTTTTTCTGGACCCCTTTCTCTCTCATGTTTAGCCCCATTGCTATTTAGATTTCAAGACGCTCGCCCCCTTTAGTTTGGCGATTTTAAGAACTTTCGCCCCATTTCATTTCTGTCAATTTTAAGAACTTTCGTGCCATTAAGGTGTCGATTTTTTCCTGGCGAGCGATAGCGAGCCTGTAATTTGAGAGGAATCGGCCTTCGGCCGGGACATTTTTCTACCGAAAAATGTACAAATTTATCTTGAAAGGGGGTCAAGGGGGTGTAATTTTAAGCTTGATGGAGTTCTAGGGAAGAAACTAAATACCTCCCCTTAAAGAATGGTTATGCTTTAAATATAAATAAACCGTAATCTAACTCTTAAACTAATCTTGATTGTAATTTTGTACTATAGAAAACTAAACTACGGTACCGTACTGAAAAGGTTAGACAATGTCAAAGGAAGTACGGTACCGTACTCTGAATAACCTGCCAACAGTATCAAGTCTTTCGTTTGTGTGTGTGTGTGGGTGTGTTTATGTAGTGTGTGTGTGTGTGTGTGTGTGTGTGTGTGTGTGTGTAGTGTGTTTATGTAGTGTGTGTGTGTGTGTATGTATCATGTATGTATGTTTGTGTTTGTGGCGTGTGTGTGTTTATGTGTGTGTGTTAATGTATATGTGTTAATGTATGTCTGTGTTTTTGTGTGTGTGAGAGAGACCTCTGACGTTTTTCCCAGGTCTAGGAATCAATCTCCCTTGTCGTAAAAATGAATTGAGCCCTCCGCCCCGTAGAGACGACAGGTGATCGACGGGTGAACGACGACTGCTAATTACCGTTTTCTGAATAACCGGAGACGAGGGGAAATTGAAAGGAAAAGAATGGGTGTATTTATTTGTTTATTTATTTATATTGTTATTTCACAACTACTGTAATGGGGCTAAACATGAGGGAGAAGGGGGTCCAGAAAAAAAGAAAATACCTCCCATGAACTCTCAATGGTCCTACAGCTTGGAGGTTAGCCTACCATTTTTTTTTTTTTTTTTTTTTTTTTTTTTTTTTTACCTTAGCCTACTATTGCTAATTTCGAGCAATATATTTTTAGTTTGTCCCCTAGGATGACAAAAACGCCTTCCCAGACTGGCTCGTGTATTTTTAATCTGTATTTTGCTTATGTATTTGTATTTCTGTATTTTATTATGTAGGCTACCGTATTTGTAATCTGTAATTTGCTTCTGTGTTTACGTATTTGTATTTCTGTATTTTCAGTGGCCCGAGAAAGACCCCAGACTGGCACCAAGCTGAGAAGAGAACATCACCAATAACTAAGGTATGGCGAGTCTGTTCACTATAATTAAGGCCAGACATCTTCAGGGGGGATGGGCGTATTAAGGGGGGATGGGCGTATTAAGGGGGGATGGGCGTATTAAGGGGGGATGGGCGTACTAAGGAGGGATGGGCGTATTAAGGGGGGATGGGCGTATTAAGGGGGGATGGGCGTATTAAGGGGGGATGGGCGTATTAAGGAGGGATGGGCGTATTAAGGAGGGATGGGCGTATTTATTTGCTCATTCGCGTATATTTTTATGATTTTTGTTAGTTTCCTCCCTAGACCTCCATCAAGCTTAACAAAAACGCCTCCCCTTGACCCTCCTTCAAGATAAATATGTATATTTTTCGATAGAAAAATTTCCCGGCCGAAGGCCAGTTCCTATTAAATAATAGGCTCGCCAGGAAAAAATCGACACCTAAATTACAAAAAAAAATCTAATATTGAGAAAGAAATGGGGCGACAGGTCTTAAAATAGCCAAACTAATGGGCTGAACGTCTTAATATCTGAAAATTAATGGGGCTAAGCATGAGGAGGAACGGGGACCCGAAAAAACAACCCATCTCTCCTTAACCTACCTACCTATGTTCACCTATGTAGGGTTTGCCACTCTGCTAGTGGCACCGAGGAGCGCACCGCCCTTCGTTGAAAATTGGTGCAGCAGACTGTTCAAAGGGGGGAAGCGTTCCCCTCCGAAGATGGGCTCGTCTGGCACTTTTTGCAGTTCGACATTGAGGGTTCTCAGGGTTAAAGATTTCTAACGAGACGCCCCTCATGTCTCTTACTCACCGCGGGAATTTGTTGAAGAGACGTGGTCCTCTATGGGATAACCAACCCTCTCGCAGCGCGCCCATAACACCCCGATTTTTCATCCTGGGGATACCGCATTCCCAGCCTCTTCTATCACTGAAATTCATGACTATCGGGGTGTGCAGATTTGGTACTAAACCCTCTGCGATATTCCACGTGTGTAATATTAAGTAACGTTCCCTTCTACGCTCCAACGGATATAGCTTTAGTGATCTTAAGGGGAGGTTTTTAGTTTGTTCCCTAGACTTCCATCAAGCTTAAAATTACACCCCCTTGAGTCCCTTTCAAGATAAATTTGTACATTTTTCGGTAGAAAAATATCCCGGCTGAAAGCCGGTTCCTCTTATATTACAGGCTCGCTATCGCTCGCCAGGATAAAATCGACACCTACATGGCACGAAAGGTCTTAAAATTGACAGAAATGGGTCGAAAGTTCTGAAAATCGTCAAAATAATGGGGCGTACGTCTTAAAATTAGAAAAGCAATGGGGCTAAACATGAGGGAGAAAGGAGTCAAGAAAAAAAAATCTCTCAAGTGGATATCTCCCCTTAAATGCTCCCAATGTATAATTTGTGTGTTTATATGCGAGGTGAAGTTCCTTGGTGCAGCCTCTAAGTAATTTATTCCATCTGCTTTGTATGGGGATGTTAATAAGTTCCAGTACTTTACCTGCGGTAGCACCAGGGATTTGAAGAGCGTTATTATTATAGGAGTAATAAGAGGGTTAAGTGTACCGGTACCTAAAATCCAATCTCTTACCTGTTTCGCAGCTGTAGACTTGACCTGGTTGTGTGCTTTGAATCCCATATTTTCAGACAGCATCACCCCAAAGTCTTTACTTTGTATTATGTGGCCTATGTTGTGTAATGTGTTCCTCTTAATTTACAGGCTCGCTATCGCTCGCCAGAAAAACATCAACACCTAAATGACACGAAAAGTCTTAATATTGTCAAAACAATGCGGCGAAAGGTCTTAAAATCGCCAAACTAATGGGCCGAACGGCTTAAAATCTGAAAACTAATTGGGTTAAACATGATGGCGAAGAGGGACCAGAAAAAACTACCCATCTCCCATTAAGCTCTTCCGTGAAAGAGAGAGAGTACGAAGGAGTACAAAGGAAATCAAGCAACAACAGGTCTAGTGACCCTTCTAGGCTGCTTGTCCTCCAAAACACTGAGGATCAAGTGTCCAAACAGTGGTTTAGAGTGGGTAAGGGAACATTGGAAAGGGAACTACTGCCCTGCCACTAACGTGCCAGGACTAGGAAGTTAGTAGGGGACATATGGGTTAGTAACTGAGGGGAGGATAAAATAAAGTTATTCATTTACAAACGCAGTCAGACGCGGGTTTGATGCGAGATATTTGTCTAGGCGGAATTTAAATGAATCAACGGTGCTGCAGTCTATAACGTCTCGGGGAAGCCCATTCCACAAGTTGACAACTCGATTGAAGAAGAAATTCTTAGATTCGTGTGAGTTAAAAGATTTACCAATAATTTTGCAACCGTTTCCCCGCGTGTAATTAGATTGGTCGATAGTGAAGTACTTACTACAGTTCATATTGTCGATGCCTTTGATGATTTTGAACACTTGAATTAAGTCACCTCTTAATCTGCGCTGGGTTAAAGGAAATAGATTTAATTCTCTAAGACGCTCTTCGTATGGTTTGTTCTTTAGGCTAGGTATCATTTTGGTAACTCTACGTTGAACTCGTTCTAGCTTGTTTATGTCTTTTTGGTAATAAGGGCACCAGCATTGAACGCAGTATTCCAGAAGAGGGCGGACTAAGGAATTGTAAAGGGTTAGGATTACGTCTTTGGATTTATGCTCAAATGATCTGCCTATAAAGCCAATTATTTTGTTTGCCTTCTTAACAACTTCTGAACATTGTTGACTCGGTTTTAGGTTACTCGATATTGTTACTCCCAGATCGGTTTCTCTGTTTACATTCTTAAGCTGAGTGCCATTCATCGAATAGTTTGCTTTCTCATTTAGATATCCGATATGTAGTACTTTACATTTATCCGCATTGAAACTCATTTGCCAAATTTGGGCCCAATGTGACAATTTATCTAGATTGTGTTGCATATCGTCAACTTGATCTTTTGAGAGTACGCTATTTGCAATTTTTGTATCGTCAGCAAATTTTGAGATTGTACAGGTGAGACCCTCATCTATGTCGTTGATGTAAATTAGAAAGAGAATTGGTCCTAGTACCGATCCCTGGGGTACCCCGCTACTTACATTGGTCCATTTAGATGCCTTATCGTTTATGACTACTCTTTGCTTTCTGTCGCTGAGCCAATTTTCTATCCATTTCAACACACCGTCTTGTATTCCATGCGCTTTTAGTTTTAGCAGTAAACGTTTGTGGGGAACTTTGTCAAAGGCCTTTTGAAAATCAAGGTATATAATATCTACAGCTTTACTCTCATCGTAGAGGTTGAGGATATCGTGGAAGAAGTCTAAGAGGTTTGTTAAACAGGAACGTTTTTTTACGAAAGCCGTGTTGAGTATCTTTAAGTATGTTATTTTCCTCTAAGTGATTTACGAGTCTGTCTCTTATGACCGTTTCTAGCATTTTACATACAACTGAGGTTAAGCTAATTGGACGATAGTTACTGGGTAGGGATTTGCTGCCTTTTTTTAATATTAAGGCAACTAAAGGTAAACGGACCTTGCAATCTGCTTTAACCAAATCTACGCTTAAGCTCACCTGAGAGAGAGAGAAAGAGAGAGAGAGAGAGAGAGAGAGAGAGAGAGAGAGAGAGAGAGAGAGAGAGAGAGAGAGAGAGAGAGAGAGAGAGAGAGAGAGAGAGAGAGAGAGAGAGAGAGAGAGAGAGAACGAGTATGAATGAGTTAAAGAGTTAGAGAGAGTTGCACAGCTAAATCAGGGTGAGATATTCATTCTGTTTGCCGGTTTAAAGATAATCGTTTAGCTGCCCCGTATGTTGTAATCTGCCTTGACCAGATCATTGTCCGTCCGCCATAGTCAGGAGAGAGTCTGTGTGGGTGTGTGTGTGTGTGTGGGTGGGTGGGTGGGTGGTAGAAATATTGGTGACTGGACAACTCAACCAGTAGACCATTTCAACCAGTAGCTCTCAACCAGTGCCAAATCAACCAATACGGTTAGGTTAGGTTAGTACTATATTTTGGCACTGGTTTGGTTGGTCTTGGTTGATTTGGCACTGGTTGAGAGCTACAGGTTGAAATGGTCTACTGGTTGAGACGTCCGGGAACCGAAATATTAGCTCGATTACTCTAGTCGTTTGTGAGTTCTAGAGGTTATTGTTAAAGAGTTTTGGCCTACTTATTTGACACAGGGCATAGTCAGTCCGCCCCTAATTATATCTAACACAGTAGATGGTAGGGTTTAAGACAAGGACAGTTATGGGGAAGGCTCTCTCCCCACCCACCAATTCCTCCGACTTTTAGGTCAACAAGAAACATACTTAAAAGAATCCCATCAGAGGCGAGAAAATGTCTACTGGGAAATTTAAAGAAAATGGGGAAATGGGATATTATTTGTATTTTAATAGGAAAGTGAAATTGATAAATTATATTATACACATAAATACATAAACAGTACACATACAGTACATACATATACTGTACATACATATACTGTACAAACACACACACACACACACACACACACACACACACACACACACACACACACACACACACACACACACACACACACACACACAATGCGAGTGAGTGAGTCATGTCTACCTGATAAATAAATAAAGGAGTGCGAGCGGAGACTCAATAAAACTCACAGCCTGAAATAGATATTGTGCCAAAGATCACATTCAGCATTATGAGCTCAAAGTAATCTCCTCTGACGCGATCAACTCTTAAGCTTATTATCGATAACTAAGGGGACGACTGAGCGGGGTAGATGTGACAGTTAGATAGATACAGTAGATAAGTTAGATATATGTTAGTAGATAGATTTAACCCATTTAGTTAGATAGATAGATAGATAGACAAATAAGTTATATATATATATGTTAGCAGATGGTTTTATCCCATTCAGTACAGGTGATGTTCTTTTCATTATATGCTGGTAACTATTAGATGGTTATATTCAGCTTAGGAAGGAGCTCTAACAATTAAAAGGATACAGACTATCTTTAATTAATCCTTTTAGCTACCACAGAGCCTTCCTAATCTGAATAAAACTGTACAATAGTTGCCAAAATACGATGAGAAGGACGTCACCGGCACTGAATAGGTTAAATAGTTACACAAACAGGCAGTATATGGTATTGGTCGTAGAAACAGATAGGTACTGATAGAAAGACAGTTAATACAAAAGGTAGATTGATACACATATACAAAGAGGGAGAGAGAGAGAGAGAGAGATGGATGGGGTGAGCGTCTGTGTGAGAGAGAAAGAAAGAGAGATGGGGTGATAGTCTGTGTGAGAGAGAGAGAGAGAGAGATGGATGGATGGGGTGAGCGTCTGTGTGAGAGAGAAAGAAAGAGAGATGGGGTGATAGCCTGTGTGAGAGAGAGAGAGAGAGAGATGGATGGATGGGGTGAGCGTCTGTGTGAGAGAGAAAGAAAGAGATATGGGGTGATAGTCTATGTGAGAGAGAGAGAGAGAGAGGGGAGGAGCGTCTGTGTGTGTGGGAGAGAGAGAGAGAGATTAGTAGATGTCATTTCTACGACACTTAACATATATATAATCGTCGTTGTTGTATTATATATTGCATTTCTCTGTTGCATAGGAGGAAAACCAGTGAGTAGTTCGAACTGTATCCCACCGCTGCCACCATAATTATAAGGTATTAGTATATGTAGCTCGCCACCACCACCCTCTTCTTATTTTTGTTTAGCTATATGAATATAGTATATATCAGTCCTTAAGGGGAGATCTCCACTTGAGGGATTTTTTTTTTACCCCTTTCTCCCTCATGTTTAGCCCCATTGCTCTTGATATTATAAAACGTTTGCCCCATTAGTTTAGCGATTTTAAGAACTTTCACCCCATATTAAGACCTTTCGTGCAATTCAGGTGTCGATTTTATCCTGGCGAGCGATAGCGAGCCTGTAATTTAAGAGGAACCGGCCTTCGGCCGGGACATTTTTCTACCGAAAAATGTACAAATTTATCTTGAAAGGGACTCAAGGGGGTGTAATTTTAAGCTTGATGGAGGTCTAGGGAACACACTAAATACCTCCCCTTAAGGAATACAACAGAACGGATACTGAATATCTGAAATGTTGTTTATTTAACAGTTTCTTAGTAACTTTACAAAGTCTGCTTCAGAGTTAATCAAATTCAATGTAAGTAATAATGATATTCATTATGCTTAACTGTCATATAATATGAAAAGAAATAGTGGATATATATACAGTATATATATATATATATATATATAATTATTATATATATAGAGTAATTTCCTGCAAATATGTAAATCTGAATTTTAATTGGTAAAGAAAATAATGGGCAATTAAATAATGGGACTATAACAATTAAATAATGGGACTATAACAATTAAATAATGGGACTATAACAATTAAATAATGAGACTATAACAATTAAATAATGGGACTATAACAATTAAATAATGGGACTATAACAATTAAATAATGGGACTATTACAATTAAATAATGGGACTATTACAATTAAATAATGGGACTATTACAATTAAATAATGGGACTATGACAATTAAATAATGGGACTATGACAATTAAATAATGGGACTATGACAATTAAATAATGGGACTATGACAATTAAATAATGGGACTATAACAATTAAATAATGGGACTATAACAGTTAAATAATGGGACTATGACAGTTAAATAATGGGACTATGACAATTAAATAATGGGACTATAACAATTAAATAATGGGACTATAACAATTAAATAATGAGACTATAACAATTAAATAATGGGACTATAACAATTAAATAATGGGACTATAACAGTTAAATAATGGGACTATGACAATTAAATAATGGGACTATGACAATTAAATAATGGGACTATAACAGTTAAATAATGGGACTATGACAATTAAATAATGGGACTATGACAATTAAATAATGGGACTATGACAATTAAATCAGATTCCAACAGTAGAACTGAAATTCCCCACAAGGCTATGGAGATTATTAAAGCCCAACTTGACCAATCAGAGACCCCGGTTATCCCAGCTGATTGGACGCCCGCTCTTGATTGGTCGGTCCTGACGGGTACCCAATGCAGTAAGAGTCCTTTGTTCCGCCCTCAATAGGGGTACGTATTAGCTTTTTCTGGACCCCCTTCTCCCTTATGTTTAGCTTATACATTTTTGAGATTTTAAGGCTTTCCTCCGTTAGTTTGGCGATTTTGAGACCTTTCGCCCCATTTCTTTGTCAGTATTTAGACCTTTCGTGCCATTTAGGTGTCGATTTTTTTCCTGGCGAGCGATAGCGAGCCTATAATTTTTTAAGGAACCGGCCTTCAGCCGGGACATTATTCTACCGAAAAATGTACAAATTTATCTTGAAAAAGGGTCTAGGGGGTATGATTTTAAGCTTGTTGGAGGTCTAGCGAGGAAACTAAAAAATACATTAATAGATAAATACCGGTATATAGAAAAAAAAAAAAAAATAGTACCCCCTCAATAAAATGTTGCACAATCACCGTAAAAGTTAATTGAGCCCGAACCTGGTTTAATTTACGCTCGGACATTTAAATAATCAGAACCGTGCTGCGTTGGCTGTGTATAAAAGAGGAGTTGATTTTATGGGGTTTTATGGGCAGGGTAATAATATAGACAGCCTGTCCTTGTTGTTGTTGTTGTTGTTGTTGTTGTTGTTGTTGTGTTTAGTTTGAAGGGGGTCACCGGCTTTTTTGTTTTTTAATTGACTAGGTAACTTATGGGAGCCCACCTCGTTTGTGTTTCTCTTTCTCTCCCTCTCTCTTTGGCTTGTATCCATTCGGCCCCATTCAGCCAACTGTTTTCAGACGTTTACCCCCATTCAGGTGTCGATTTCTTCCTGGCGAGCGATAGCGAGCCAGCATTGTATGGAGAAATCCGGCTTCGCCGGACACATTTTTCTAGCGAACAATTTACAAATTTAGCTTGCTGTCAAAACTAAAATATATATATGCTGGCTCGCTACCGCTCGCCAGGAAAATATTGCCACATGGATGGAGGTAAACGTCTTAAAACAGTAGGCTGAATGGGGCTGAATGTATACAAGCCAAGGAGAGAGGGAGAGAAAGAGAAAACAAAGCGAGGTGGGCTCCCTTAAGTGACGTACTCAATTAATCCGAAATTAACATTTTATAATTACCTTTGTATCCATGCTTACCCATTAGGCCTATCGTGTCAAAATGTAATGGATTTGAAAAGTGCATTTATTTGGATATTATAAATGGATTTGTATGGAAGGTAAAAGATCCGTTTGTCTATGCATTCAAATATACATGTTTGTTTGTTCAGGATTTGGTGTATCGGAAAATGTTCATAAATTCCTACCACGATTTTTTTTTTTTTTTTTTTTTTGTATGTCTCAACCTCGGGACTGTAGGCTGTTCAGTAGCCTGTAACTTTTACGAGGCCCCGAGATTATCGATTGAAGCTTCGAGATGGGTGCTTCATATGTGTCGCACTAGACGTTGACAGTGGAGCTTCAAGGTGTTGGTTGCTTTCTTTCTGCCACACTAGATGACGACACCTTATTTATACACGTCACTTGATTTGGAGAGATGCAATAATAATGTAGGTTTCTGACGGTTAGAAAGTATAGTGAATTTGATTGGATGTATTTATAGATGCACATACAACCGTATTAAGGGGGGTCACCTGCTTTTTGTTCTCTCCTTTTCTCTCTTTCTCTGGCTTTTATCCATTCGGCCCCATTCAGCCTACTGTTTTAAGACGTTTATCCCCATCCAGGTGTCAATTTTTTACTGGTGAGCGGTAGCGAGCCAGCATATTTTAAACACATTTTTGACAGCAGGCTAAATTTGTAAATTTTTCGGTAGAAAAATGTCTCCGGCGAAGCCGGATTTCTTCATATAATGCTGGCTCGCTATCGCTCGCCAGGAAGAAATCGACACCTAGATGGGGATAAACGTCTTAAAATAGTTGGCTGAATGGGGCCGAATGGATACAAGCCAGAGAAAGAGAGAAAAGGAGAAAAATTTTAAAAACAGGTCACCCCCCTTAAACTAGTCATTCTGTTAAGGGGGTTTGGTTTTCTGGACCCTCTTCTCCCTCATATTTAGCCCCATTAGTTTTTAGATTTTAAGACGTTCGTTCCATTAGATTGGCAATTTTGAAACCTTTCGCACCATTTTTTTGTCAATATTCAGACCTTTTGTACCATTTAGGTGTCTATTTTTTTCCTGGCGAGCGATAGCAAGAACTGTATATAATCTTCTGGTACCGTAGTAACCAGAATAAAGGCAAAAGGACGGCACCGGTACTGAACGCGTTCACCCCTTCAGACTCATATGACGCAGAGGTTGCCAGATTAGCAATAAGTTCGCTCACTCTTATAATTACCTCTCCAAAATTAGTTTTCTGCCCACAGCTAACTCAAAGACAACTGCAGAGGTTGAAGTAACTAAACTAAAGGTTTCTAAATACCCCTGATGGTAACAAAGGCTTTAAAGTATCCCCAATAGGCTCAAAATCGCGTCATATGTCGGAGAGGGTTAATTGTATCGTGAATATAAACACCATATGAGGAGCACTTTTTTTATTATATGATTTAGAAGTGTTCAAGTACTCATGGCCACGGTTGTACATTTAAGGGGAGATTGCCACTTGAGGGATTTTTTCCTTGACTCCTTTCTCCCTCATGTTCAGCCCCATTGCTTTTATAATTTTAAGACGTTCACCCCATTATTTTGACGATTTTAAGAACTTTCGACCCATTTCTGTCAATTTTAAGACCTTTCGTGCCATTTAGGTGTCGATTTTATCCTGGCGAGCGATAGCGAGCCTGTAATATAAGAGGAACCGGCTTTCAGCCGGGACATTTTTCTACCCAAAAATGTACAAATTTATCTTGAAAGAGGGTCAAGGGGGTGAAATTTTAAGATTGCTGGAGGAGTAGAAAACAAACTAAAAACCTCCCCTTAAGGTAGTTATTGTTGTTGCACATATTGTTGTTGCATATATTGTTGTACGTATTGAGCGTATTTATTTGCTGATTTATGTATGATTTTATTATTATTATTATTATTATTATTTTTTTTTTTTTTTTTTTGTTTTTTTAAGTTTCCTCCTTAGACATCCATCAGGCATAACCCCCCTCCACCGACCCTCCTTTCAGAGTCCTTCAAGATAATTGTGTACATTTTTCGATAGAATAATGTCCCGCGCCGAAGACCGAATCCTCTAAGCTCACTATCGCTCGCCAGGAATAAATCGACACCTAAATGACACGAAACGTCTTAATATTGACAAAGGAATGGGGCGAAAGGTCTTAAAATAGCCACACTAATGAGCCGAACGTTGTAAGATCTGAAAACTAATGGGGCTAAACATGAGGAAGAAGGGGGACCAGAAAAACGACCCCTGGCCCCTTAAACGACCCATGGCCCCTTAAACGACCCATGGCCCCTTAAACGACCACTGGCCCCTTAAACGACCCATGGCCCCTTAAACGACCACTGGCCCCTTAAACGACCCCTGGCCCCTTAAACGACCCCTGGCCCCTTAAACGACCCATGGCCCCTTAAACGACCACTGGCCCCTTAAACGACCCATGGCCCCTTAAACGACCCATGGCCCCTTAAACGACCCCTGGCCCCTTAAACGACCCATGGCCCCTTAAACGACCCCTGGCCCCTTAAACGACCCATGGCCCCTTAAACGACCCCTGGCCCCTTAAACGACCCCTGGCCCCTTAAACGACCCATGGCCCCTTAAACGACCCATGGCCCCTTAAACGACCCATGGCCCCTTAAACGACCCATGGCCCCTTAAACGACCCATGGCCCCTTAAACGACCCATGGCCCCTTAAACGACCCCTGGCCCCTTAAAGGTAGACATTTGTATAGCAATAGTGTTATTTATTGTTGTATATATTTAGTCTTATACATGTTAAGGGGAGGTTTTTAGTTTGGTCCCTAGATATCCATCAAGCTTAAGATTACACCCCCTTGAGCCCCTTTCAAGATACATTTCTACATTTTTTCGGTAGAAAAATGTCCCGGCTTAGGTTCCTCTTAAATTACAGGCTCGCTATCGCTCGCCAGGATAAAATCGACACCTAAATTGCACAAAAGGTCTTAAAATTGACGGAAATGGGGCGAAAGTTCTTAAAATCGCTAAACTAATGGGGCGACTGTCTTAAAATCTCAAAAGCAATGGGGCTAAACATGAGGGAGAAAGGGGTCCAGAAAAAAATCCCTCAAGTCGATATCTCCCCTTAAGTTTGAGCTTTACTGGGAAGAGCATGGGTACTGCCAAACGGGGGGGGGGGGGGGGGAGGGACGGAAGCTGGGTGTGATTCCTACCCACCCACATGCTCACTCACTCAGTCATGCTCTCTCTCTCTTGCTCACTTTCTCTCTCTCTCTCTCTCTCTCTCTCTCTCTCTCTCTCTCTCTCTCTCTCTCTCTCTCTCTCTCTCTCTCTCTCCACTAAAGGTACTGTACGGACAATACTAAACCAACAAGTTCCGCGAGTTTCCCCTTTACGAAATATGTCATCCACTCATTTCATTCCCAGTAGACGCGATGAAAAACCTGCATACCGATATCGCGAGACTATGTTCACTGAGCCAGTTACTGAATAAGAAGGCTATTTACGTGTGTGGTTAGTGGTGAGACGGGCCAGAGAGAGAGAGAGGAGAGAGAGAGAGAGGAGAGAGAGAGAGAGGAGTAGAGGGTGGGAAAGAGAGAGAGAGAGAGAGAGAGAGAGAGAGAGAGAGAGAGAGAGAGCAAAAAATCGTAATCTTTATTAAGGTACAGTTTTTCAGTACACAATGAGAGCGAGAAGGTGTGAGAATGAGAGAGAGAGAGAGAGAGAGAGAGAGAGAGAGAGAGAGAGAGAGAGAGCAAAAAATCATAATCTTTATTAAGCTACAGTTTTTCAGTAGCCTACACAATGTGAGCGAAAGGGTGTGAGAATGAGAGAGTGAGAGTGAGAGTGTGCAAGAGTGTGTGTCCCAAGTAATGGTTACAATCCCACAGATCTTGCCGACCATTCCTTGGAGATAAGAGAGAGAGACATTGCAATTGACACCCATTGCAAAGTGGGCACAGTAGGAGATACTCTATTCTTAACCTGCTCTACTGAAGAAATATTTACGACTTCTGAGAGAGAGAGAGAGAAAGAGAGAATGTGTGTGAGTGAGTGAGAATGTGTGTGAGTGAGTGTGTGTGTGTGTGTGACTGTGTGTGTGTGTGACTGTGTGTGTGTGTGGCTGTGTGTGTGTGTGTGTGTGTGAGAGCGAGAGAGAGTAGACTGCATAATATAGGATGCTACACTGACATTTTTACATATCAGACAGTGAGATGAGTCAAACCTAGAGACAAACTGACACCATACACAGACATCTCATACTGACACCATACACAGACATCTCATACTGTAGAAGTGCGGACAGAAAGTCAGACAATGTTAGCCATAGTAAAGGAATGGTTATTATCTCTAGACCTGGCGTTTGAATTCAAGTGATCGCTATATGAAAACGAAGAAATTGTACAATTCAGTACAGTGATTGCAAGGTGTGCAATATATTACATTAATACTATATATATATATATAAAATGGTTATATTAATATTTAACTATTAATATATTAATATTTAATCGTTGATATTTAATCGTTGATTTTCCTTTATGATTTGAACGATGTCCAGATTTTCAATGTTATTTCAGTGTCCTGTCTATTAGAGGGTAGTAATATTCCTATTAGATGATTTTACGAATCATTTACTTTTAAGATATGTAACTAGAATCATGTAACTAGAATTGTATGATATTTTGAACTTTTAATTTGTATTTTCAATTATTAATAATTATCCCTACTTGATTGTTTACTGAGTCTGATATATTTTTTTAGAGTATATATACTTACTGATGATGGCTCCATGAGGTGCCGAAAATTTGAATAAATTAAGATGGTTCCCGGCGTTATTTCCTATTTCCCTCAGTGTCCTTCTACTATGGACATTGCGGTGCCCTTAGGTCTCCCGCAGAGGTTCTACTCAATATACGGTATATATATATTATACACACTAAGGAATATTGATGCAATGCTATATGCTTTGTGAAGCGTTAAATTAATGTTATTAAGTCAAGTATCCTTTGTACCTACCTTCATTCGTCCGACTCTCTCTCCCTGAGAGAGAGAGAGCAGTGCCACCACAGCCGGCAACCCTCCCTAGCTACCTCCCCCCTCCCCGTCTTGGTGCCAGTAATGCCAACCCCTCTGGCAGGAAGTGCCAAGATGGTGCCACAGTCTAGTAGTCTACCCCCACACGCGGCCATACCCGTGCCTCTATCTCTCGCTCTCTCGGGATTACCTGACGGGGGCGAAGCAGGAGAAGAAAATAGTTAAAATGTAAAAGTCGCAGAAATATTATATGGTGCCGCAGTGTGCTTTAAATGTATACGAGTTTAAGTTTGTTCACGAATTTCTACCTGTGATCTAGCTTTCGGGATTAGCTGACGGAGGCGAAGCAGGAGAAGAAAATACTGTTGAAATGTAAAACCACCGAGATATTATATTATTATGGTGTCGTATACAAGTTAAAGTTTGTCCGCGAATTATTTACCTATGCTCTAACTTTCGTGATTAGCTGACGGAGACGCAGCAGGAGAAGAAAATAGTTAAATGTAAATACCACCTAGATATTATATTGTGTCGAGGTGATCTGGCAGTGTACACGAATTCACGTTTGTCCAAGAATCTCTACCTGTGTTCTAGCTTTCGTGATTAGCTGACGGAGGCGAAGCAGGAGGAGAAAATACAGTTGAAATGTAAAAACCACCGACAAATTATATGGTGTCGAAGTTATCTTGAAATGTAGGCTTATACGAATTCAAGTTTGTCCACGAGTTATTTACCTGTGTTCTAGCTTTTGGGATTACCTAGCTGAGACGAAGCAGGAGGAGAAAATACAGTTGAAATGTAAAAACCACCGAAATATTATATGGTGTTGAAGTGATCTTGAAATGTACGGTATAAGAGACCCACGAATTTCTACCTGTGCGTTTGCTTTCGAGATTAGCTGACAGAGGCAGAGCAGGATAAGAAAATACAGTATTTGTTTATCATTCACCGACGTATATTTTAGTGTAGTGATCTTGAAATTGTAGGTAACTTCTAATGTGTATACGAATTTCTACCTGTGCTCTAGCTTTCGAAATTAGCTAACAGAGGACCTTGTAGTCTAGTAGTCAACCCCCATACCCATAAATATACATGCTTCTACCTCTCTCTTTCTCGCTAAAGAATAAGAAACGGGAGATGTAGAGAAACTTGAAATGTGTAAATTGAATAGTGTTGTACCGTAGACATCTTGGAAATACGTGTAACCCTTACCCTACATATTTTCCCACCTCTGTACTCTCCATATTGGGGTTACCTGGTGGGGGAGGAGTGAATATTATGTAAACAAAGATTGAAGAGGTAGCCTATAGTTACTGGTATCGACGTGCTCTTGAAAATATATATATACACATCTTATAGTCGGCCCACATGCCTTTCTATACCTGTGTGTTCCTGTCAAAGTAGAAAAACATCGCCAAGGCTTAATGTTTAAGTGCTCTTCGACCCAAAAGTCGGAGGGATTGGTGAGTGGAGAGAGAGCCTTCTACTTTACTGTCCCTTTTAAACCCTTTAGCATCTATTTTCTTAGATTTAAGGCCGGACTGTCTAGTAGGGACTTCAAAGTCTGTGTACTCTGTGTATCTGTGTAACTATTTATAACTATGCACAGTTGCTTGAAAATTCTGTATAGGCCTATACGTAAATTCTAATCTGCTCACATACCTCGCTGTCTGGGCGTGTCTTTCGCGGAAAAATAAATATGATGTTGAGACGAAAAAATCTATATTTGTTTATAATTTAGCCTACTAATGTGATAGCGAAGGCAGTGGACATCGATGACTATTTGTTCGTGAAAAATTACACGAGACTTGAAAAATCACTTATTGTCATTACTCGTGAAAAATCTCTAATAATTTGTCACGTTTCACACACACACACACTCTCTCTCTCTCTCTCTCTCTCTCTCTCTCTCTCTCTCTCTCTCTCTCTCTCTCTCTCTCTCTCTCTCTCTCTCTCTCTCTCTCTCTCTCTCTCTCTCTCTCTTATTTTATCCCCCCCTCAGTTACTAACCCATCTGTCCCCTACTAACTTCCTAATCCTGCCACGGACATTAGTTCCAGGGCAGTAGTTCCTTTCCAATGTTCCCTTACCCACTCTAAACCACTGTTTGGACACTTGATCCTCAGTGTTTTGGAGGACAAGCAACCTAGAAGGGTCACTAGATCTGTTGTTGCTTGATTTCCTTTGTACTCCTTTGTACTCTCTCTTCTCTCTCTCTCTCTCTCTCTCTCTCTCTCTCTCTCTCTCTCTCTCTCTCTCTCTCTCTCTCTCTCTCTATCTCTCTCTCTCTCTCTCTCTCTCTCTCTCTCTCTCTCTCTCTCTCTCTCTCTCTCTCTCTCTCTCTCTCTCTCTCTCTCTCTCTCTCTCTCTCTCTCTGGCATTACTCATAACATTCTATGTGCCCTTGAAAACTCGCGTACATCAGCTATTCCTCGTACCGGCTGACTCACATGGGCCTTGTTCCTGGCAACTTAGGTTTCGTGTGTGTGTGTGTGTGTTATTTTTTTAATTTTTTGGGATAATATTCTACAACCAATCATATTAATGGGATACATATTTATGTATATATTTATTATTGTTTTTAGCTTCCTCCCTAGACCTCCCTTAAGCTTAAAAACACAAACGAAAAATTCCCCTCAAGATCCCCCTACCTGACAGATGTGTGCATCTTTCGGTTTAAATTTTGCTCCAGCCAGGTTCTAGAAATCGCCAGACTAATGAGGCGAATGTCGTAAAATCTCAAAACTAACACATGAGGGACGATTGGGGTCCACAAACGTATACAAAACAAGAATAAAAAAGCACGTACTTCTATTTTTCTTATTTTCTGATTTTTTTTTTTTTTTTTTGCCAATTTCATGTATTGTTTATTTGTTTAGGCGTAACCACCAATGAATGCTTACTGTGGGGAGGGTGAATGTGAAAATAGTTATCTATCTATCTATCTATCTATTTACTCAGGCCCAATCCCCACTTTTTTCATATCACCAACTAGAAATAACCCGACTAAAGTACTGAACAGGGGAAGGTGGGAATGAAGTACAGTAGTAATAAACGCTACCTAGGGCCGTGGAGGCGACAGACTGCACACTTGAAGGTAATTTTGTCCTCTCTCTCAGTCTGCCCACACGCGTCGCTGTATCTCTCTCACACACACACTCACTCTCTCACTCTCTCTCTTGTTAATTTATGCATTAAAATCAAAGAAATGTAAGATTAAACTGAGTGTAATTCGTTAAGCAGTAGTTATATCATGTGATCTGTTAATTATATTAACCCTTTAAACATATTATATTATAATTAGAACAAATTTGAAAGAGATACAGGGGTAATTTCAGTTGATTTTAACCTTTTGTTTCGTAAAATATATTTCAAATGTGAGTCAAATTGTCTAATGTTAGCCAGAATAGAAAATAAATAGGGCCATCTTGTACAGAAAGGGTTAATCCTGCTATTTATCCTTTCCTACATAAAGTCACTGAGAGGGCAGGAACTTATGTGAGCGACTGTACACGAGCAAGACTGACGGAATATATTTTCCTGACTCTACACTTGAGAAATGTCTCCAACAGCTGGTGTGTGTTTACCTGTATGTGCGTGTGTTTGTGTGTGTATGTATGTACGTTTGTTTACCTGTATGTGCGTGTGTTTGTGTGTGTATGTATGTACGTTTGTTTACCTGTATGTGCGTGTGCTTGCCTGTGTGTGAGTGTTTACCTGTGTGTGTGTGTATGTGTGAGCATTTACTTGTGTGTGTGTGTGTTTATCTTTGTGGGTGAGTGTTTACCTGGTGTGTATATATTGTATATAGTTATATACGTGTGTGTGTGTTTTCCTGTGTGTATAATTATATACTTGTGTGTGTTGCCAGTGTGTGTGTGTGTACAGTATATTTGTATGTATGTGTATACCTGTGTTAGTGTGTAGTGTGCGTCTATATATTCCTGACTACACTTGAGACGATGTTTCCAACAGCTAGTGTGTGTGTGTGTGTGTGTGTGTGTGTGTGTGTGTGTGTGTGTGTGTGTGTGTGTGTGTGTGTGTGTGTGTGTGTGTACGTACGTTTTCCTGACTATACACTTGAGAAATATCCCCGGCAGCTGGTGTGTGTCGGTGTTTATGCTGTGTGTGTGTGTGTGTGTGTGTGTGTACTGTATGTGTAAGTGTATAATTAGTGTGTGTGAGTGTTTGAGTGTACATGCTGTTTGTGTGTGTGTGTGTAAGAGTGAGTGTGTGTGTATGATGTGTGTATTTACCTAATTGTATTTACCTAATTGTATTTTACAGGATTGAGATTACTCTCGTAGTGTCCCGTTAGCCTTTAACTTATCATAATTTACTTTAAAAGCTTGAACACTTTGTGCACACACTAGGTCGTTTGGTAACTTATTCCACTTCTTAACCATTGTATCTGGAAAACCAAACTTCCTAACATCCTTCCTAGCTCTCCTCCTCAACAATTTTATAGTCATGTCCTCTCGTCCTCCCCACCGCTGGCCAAACAAAATTTGTTTGATCAATATATTCCTTTCCGTGAACTCACCTAAATAAAGCTATCATGTCCCCTCTCCCTTCTCTGTTCAAGTGAGGGAATCCCCAGGTGGCACAGCCGGTCTTCATATTGTAAGTTTTTTAACGCTGGCACCCATCTTGTGATCACACGCTGAATTTTCTCGAGCTTACCAATGTGTTTTTTCATGTGTGGATTCCATACAACCGCTGCATACTCCAGGCTAGGCCTTAAAAACTGTGTTATTAATATCTTCACCATGTCTTCATTTAGGAATTTAAACGCTACCCTAATATTAGCCCACCACGAATATGCCTTATTTACCAAGTTATTGATATGGTCACCGGGATCTAACCTCCTGTTCACTACAACTCCTAAGTCTTTTTCCTTCTCTGACTTTTCCAACCTTACATCGCCCATACTGTACTCCCCATGGGGTCTTCCCTGGCCGTCTCCCATCTCCATCACGTGGCATTTATCAATGTTGAACTCCATTTTCCACATTCGGCTCCATTGATACAGCTTATTGATGTCCTCCTGGAGCATTTTACAGCAATTGTTATCAACCACTTTCCTTACTAATTTTGCGTCATCGGCGAACATCTTAATATAGCTGCTAATTCCAAGGGGCAGATCATTTATACAAATTAAAAACATCAATGGGGCCAATACTGAGCCCTGGGGCACTCCCCTTATCACATCACTCCATGATGAATATTTCCCTCTTATGATGGTTCTCATTTTCCTCCCGGTTAATAAATCCTTCATCCATTTTAAGAGTCCACCGGTGATTCCTCCACACATTTCAAGTTTATATAGAAGCCTTTTATGGGGTACTTTATCAAAAGCTTTTTTGAAATCTAAAAATACACAATCTGCCCATCCGTCTCGTTCTTGCATAATTTCAATCACTCTATCATAGAAGCTCAGCAAATTTGACACACATGACCTATTCGACCTAAAACCAAACTGACAATCCGAATGTAAATGGTTCTCCTCGAGGTGACAAATCCAAAATTTCCTGATCAATTTCTCAAGCAGTTTTACTACAACACTAGTCAAAGACACGGGTCTGTAGTTATTTGCATCTTCTTTCGGTCCTTTCTTGTATATCGGTACAATATCAGCAGCCTTCCACACCTCGGGTAGCTTGCCTTGGGACAAAGATTTTTTTTAAATATCTGTTATGGGAAAGCTTAGTTCATCTGCACATTCACTCAACATCCACCCAGAAATCTGATCCGGCCCCATAGCCTTTCTTTTATTTAGGTCTAACATGCAGTCCCTTACTTCATCCCTTCTTATTATAATATCTTTCATGGACATGACTGGTCTGGTGTGTGTATTTATGTATGTTTGTGTGTGTATGATGTGTGTATGTATTTATGTATGTGTGTGTGTGTGTGTGTGTGTGTGTGTGTGTGTGTGTGTGTGTGTGTGTGTGTGTGTTTGCGTGTACGTATAAATGTGTCTCCAGCAGCTGGTGTTTCTTCCTGTGCGTGTGTGTTATCTGATGCATTTGTGCATGTATAATAATAATAATAATAATAAAAATAATAATTGTTAATTGATCACTTGCACAACTGAGTCTAATAATCTACATAATTTGTTAATCTAGGTACTGTACACTGCTTATTCTACTATAAATACGAGGTCGCATGCGACATTTGGCGACCATGAGGTGCCTGAGTTCCGACAACAGTACATACGCAGATGTACTGTTGGAGTGACGTGTCACAAGCTGACAGTTGAGCAGCCTGGTTGGGGAGGGATCACGCTATAATTTGTTTGTGTGTGTGTGTGTATTAACTAGTGTGTGTTAGCCTGTGTGTGTGCAAGGTAGTGTGTGTGTGTTAGCTTGTGTGTGTTAGCTAGTGTGTGTATCAACTAGTGTGTGTATTTGCTAGTGTATGTGTTAAATAATATGTTAGCTGGTGTGTGCATTAACTAGTGTGTCTCTTAGCTAGTGTGTGTTAGCTGGTGTGTGTTTTAACTAGTGTGTGTATTTGTTAGTGTGTTTGTTTATGGGAATGTTGTGCATGTAGCCTATGCTCAGCTTTGTCAGTATGTGTGTGTGTGAACTTGTATTGCATCTGGGAACATGTCTTCATGCTAGTTGTGTGTGTGTGTGTGTGTGTGTGTGTGTGTGTGTGTGTGTGTGTGTGTGTGTGTGTGTGTGTACAGTTGTAGATAGATGAAACAGCTGCATGTATTGTGGATGTCTAGAACAGTAAGTGTGTGTGAATGTGTGTGTGTTTGTGAAGTGTGTGTGTGCGTGTATCTGCCTTATGTGGCAGTGCGTATAGCGACCAAAATAACCCGCGCGTTTAGTCCCTTCAGCAAACAGGGCTGGGTAAGGGCGATGTCACACGAGCGCTTTTTCCGGCAATTTTCCATGAGCAAGTTTTTTCTCGTAATATTTAGAAGCTCTTTCACACTGGCCTCGGAAACTAGACTGAAGGTATATTATGCTACGTGGTTGATTTATGAGTAAGGGGGTAGTACTCACTTTTTCTGGACCCCCTTCTCCCTCATGTTTAGCGTATTAGTTTTGAGGTTTTAAGACGTTCGTTCCGTTAGTATGGCGATTTTGAGACCTTGCGCCTCATTTTTTTTTATCAATATTAAGACCTTTCGTGCCAAAAAAAAATCCTGGCTGGCGAGCGATAGCGAACCTCTAATTTTAGAAGGAACCGACCTTCGGCCGGGACATTTTTCTACTGAAAAATTTACAAATTTATCTTGAAAGGGGGTCTAGGGGGTGTTTTTCTAAGCTTGATGGAGGTCTAGCGAGGAAACTGAAAAACAAAATTAAGAAATAAATATATAGACTAAAAACCAAGCACTCTACCCCCATAAGACTTGAATATTTTGATGATCTCAGACTACAATTGCCTGGAAAAAAAATCGACTGAAAAATCGCTCGTGTGACACCAGGCTTAACCCCTTCTGTACCGGCGATGTCTTTGTTATTTGATTTCAGCTACATTTAGACGATTTTATGTAGCTTAGGAAGGATATATGGTAGCTAAATAGATTAATTGAGACAGTATGTAACCCATTATTGAGTAGAAATCCTTCCTAAGCTGAACAAAATCGTCTAATAGTTGCCAGAATAGAATGAACAGTACACTCGGGGGTATTAAGTGTTGTCATAGATTCCAGTAGTTTTCGCTCAACAATTGTTATCGGTATCTTTATAGTTACTGGGAAAAGTGCTTATCCATCAGAGTATTAGTCAGTGTCCGAAACTTTGTGAAATATCTGACAACACTTATTAACCTCGACTGTACATCACCGGTACAGAAGGGGTTAACACTCTGCCTAAATTATAGAGCAAGTTATAGTAAATTCATTATAGATAGGCCAAAAATCGTGACTCCTAACTTCAGTAATTCAAAAAAGGCTCGCTGTCGCCTAAATGACACAAAAAGTCTTAATATTTGACAAAGAAATTGGGAGAAAGGTCTTAAAATTGCCAAACTAATGGGCGGAACGTCTTATAACCTCGAAACAAATGGGGCTAAGCACGAGGGAGAAGGTGGTCCAGAAAAAGACCCATCTCCCCTTAAGTGTGTAACCATTGAAGAAAAAATCTATATAGGCTACTATGTTTGTTTGTGTGTATGTGTGTGTATTTATGGCTGTGTGTGTGTGTGTGTGTGTGTGTGTGTGTGTGTGTGTGTGTGTGTGTGTGTGTGTGTGTGTATTTGTGTCTGTGTGTGTTTGTGTGTGTGTGTATATGTGTCTGTGTGTGTGTGTGTAATTGTGTGTGTGTGTGTTTGTGTTTGAAGGCCAGCGTAGTGTCAAGATTTCTGGAGCAAGCGTTTGACATGTTTATTTAGTGTGTTGGCTGAGTTTATTAGCAGATAATATGATGTGCTCTAGAAGTAAGTGTGGGTGGCTTGGTGTGGGGTATGGGTGAGTGTGGGTGTGACTGAGCTGTGATGTGGAGTGAGTGGCTGGGTGTAGTGTGGTGTGGTTGGAGAGGGTGTGAAGTGGGGGGATGTGGTGTGAGTTGGGGGTGTATGGTGTGGGGTGAGTGTAGTTTGGGTGTGTGTTGTGGTATCGTGTGGGGAAAGTGAGGTGAATCTAATTAATGCAATAAATACGATATCAAAAGACCAATCGATATATCCTGTATCAGTGTTTCAGAAGGCCAACTATGGGTATGGAGATATTTCAGTGTAAAGAGAGAAACAAATATTACCAGTGGTACCAAAGTGGCGGATGGTTGGCCGACTATCACAAAACACATAGAGGAGTTTGGGCTCGCGACTCTCCCCCGTCAATAGGGACACACTAGATAATCGAACGAAATTATTGTCTTGGACTATGGGGGCGCTTCATTCGTGGCCATGAGAGAGACAGAGAGTTACAAGGAAGAGTTAGTATTGCAGAGACCTTGCAGTCCATTCCGAGGAGATACTCGAAGTGTAAGGAGAGATACTGTATACTGCCCTACATTCAGTACAGTGTACAAAATACTATCTACTCTCTTCTTGAACTGCTCTACTGAAGAACTGTGTACAACTTCGGAGGTGGAGAGAGAGAGAGTACAAAGGAAATCAAGCAACAACAGATCTAGTGACCCTTCTAGGCTGCTTGTCCTCCAAAACACTGAGGATCAAGTGTCCAAACAGTGGTTTAGAGTGGGTAAGGGAACATTGGAAAGGGAACTACTGCCCTAGAACTAATGTCCGTGGCAGGATTAGGAAGTTAGTAGGGGACAGATGGGTTAGTAACTGAGGGGGGGATAAAATAAAGTTATTCATTTACAAAACGCAGTCAGTCGTGGGTTTGATGCGAGATATTTGTCTAAGCGGAGTTTAAATGAATCAACGGTGCTGCAGTCTATAACGTCTCGGGGAAGCCCATTCCACAAGTTGACAACTCGATTGAAGAAGAAATTCTTAGATTCGTGTGAGTTAAAAGATTTACCAATAATTTTGCAACCGTCTTCCCCGCGTGTAATTAGATTGGTCAATAGTGAAGTACTTACTACAGTTCATATTGTCGATGCCTTTGATGATTTTGAACACTTGAATTAAGTCACCTCTTAATCTGCGCTGGGTTAAAAGGAAATAGATTTAAATTCCCTAAGACGCTCTTCGTATGGTTTGTTCTTTAGGCTAGGTATCATTTTGGTAACTCTACGTTGAACTCGTTCTAGCTTGTTTATATCTTTTTGGTAATAAGGGCACCAGGTTTGAACGCAGTATTCCAGAAGAGGGCGGACTAAGGAATTGTAAAGGGTGAGGATAACTTCTTTGGATTTATGCTCAAATGACCTGCCTATAAAGCCAATTATTTTGTTTGCCTTCTTAACAACTTCAGAACATATAAGACTCGGTTTTAGGTTACTCGATATTGTTACTCCCAGATCGGTTTCTCTGTTTACATTCTTAAGCTGAGTGCCATTCATCGAATAGTTTGCTTTCTCATTTAGGTATCCGATATGTAGTATTTACATTTATCCGCATTGAAACTCATTTGCCAAATTTGGGCCCAACATGACAATTTATCTAGAGTGTGTTGCATATCGTCAACTTGTTCTTTTGAGGAGTACGCTATTTGCAATTTTTGTATCGTCAGCAAATTTTGAGATTGTACAGGTGAGACCCTCATCTATGTCGTTGATGTAAATTAGAAAGAGGAATTGGTCCTAGTACCGATCCCTGGGGTACCCCGCTACTTACATTGGTCCATTTAGATGCCTTACCGTTTATGACTACTCTTTGCTTTCTGTCGCTGAGCCAATGTCTATCCATTTCAACACACCGTCTTGTATTCCATGCGCTTTTAGTTTTAGCAGTAAACGTTTGTGGGGAACTTTGTCAAAGGCCTTTTGAAAATCAAGGTATATAATATCTACAGCTTTACTCTCATCGTAGAGGTTAAGGATATCGTGGAAGAAGTCTAAGAGGTTTGTTAAACAGGAACGTTTTTTACGAAAGCCGTGTTGAGTATCTTTAAGTAAGTTATTTGCATCTAAGTGATTTACGAGTCTGTCTCTTATGACCGTTTCTAACATTTTACATACAATTGAGGTTAGGCTAATTGGACGATAGTTACTTGGTAGGGATTTGCTGCCTTTTTTGAATATCGGTGTTACGTTGGATAGCTTCCACTGATCAGGCATAATCCCAGACTGCAAGGATTCATTGAATAGCAATGTCAGTGGTTTGGAGAGCTCATCCTTAGCTTCCTTTAGAACTCTAGGCGAGATTGTATCAGGTCCAGGCGTTTTATTTACCTTGAGTTTATCTAAACAATTCAATACTTCTCTCTCTGTAACGGTGATATTGCTTAGAACATCTGAATTATCAATCTGAATCGGCGATGGTGTAGGGATATCACTGAGGTCTTCGGTTGTAAAAACTGATGCAAAGAAGGTATTGAGGGCATTACTCATTTGTACTTCGTCGTTGGTGTATTCTCCATTTTCATCGACTAACGGTCCAACAGTTGAAGTAACTACTTTTTTCTTTCTGATATAACTATAGAATTATTTCGGGTTTGTTTTACTTTGATTCGCAACATGTAACTCCAGGGTCTTTTTACTTTGCTTAATTAACTTTTTGGCTTTGCGTCGTAGCTCTACAAATTTCACCTGTTCTTCGTCATTTTGTGAAGATTTTAATCTATCATTAGCAAATTTTTTAGCAAGCATACAGTCTGAAATATCTTTATTCCACCATTTGGGCTTATCATTATAGCCTGGACGCCGTATTTTCGATGGTATGCAGTCTTGCACTGCTTTAAGGTAAGTGGTTGTGAAACACTCCCAAGATGTATTTATGTCGTTATTGTTAGTCAGAAAGCTCCAGTCAGTTTCTTTAAGCTTTGATTTAAGTCTATGAAAATTTGCTTTCTTGAAATTAGGGACTTTCTCAATGCTGCTATTTGATTTGTTACTAGTAAACTTTAAAGTGAAAGTTATCGTACGATGGTCGCTGTTACTGAATTCATCACCAACATTCAAATTCTCTATTAATTCTTCTTTTGTTGCGAGTACAAGGTCAAGCACATTATTACCACGGGTCGGAGATTGTACAAATTGAAAAGTGAACTCTCTTTCAAGTTAGCATAGAGGTCGTGTCCAGAGTGTGAAGTAAGAATATCGCCCCATTTAGTCACGGGTAAGTTGAAATCGCCAAGAATTACGGTATCTTGTATGTTAGTTATTTCTGCAATTTGTTCATAAATTTCACTGTCAGTTGCACTGATTGAGATGGGGTCCTGTATAATAAAGCTAGTGTTATTTTAGTTCCTCGTTTATTATTTAATAGTACGTAAGATATGTCTATATTCGCAATTTGAGGTTTTGACATTAAGACGGGATTAAGACTTTCCTTTATAAAAAAACAGAACTCCTCCTCCATTTCTATTGATCCGACTTTTCTCAAACAGTGTTATAACCAGGAAGCGTATATTCGGCTAAAAAGTCTCTGTCTTCCGTATTTAACCAAGATTCTGTAATGCCGATTATATCATAATGTTTTGTAAACACGATTTCCTCTAGATCTGAAAATTTATTGCGTATGCTACGAGCATTTACATAAAACACCTTAAGAGTATTAGAGTTGGATGTTACCGATTGTGCATTGTCTGAATTTTCAGTTCGTATTTGACTTACACTACCCTGTCTGGGGTCTGGTTGACCCCGTTTTTTGAACGGAAATCCTTGACTGCATCGTTCAGGAGACGACCAAGACGTGCAGCTCCTACTTCATTGATATGTACACCATCTCCTGAAAACAAAGATTTATCATAGTAAAAATGATCCCACGTGTCGACAAAGCCGATGTCCTCCTCCCTGCAGAGTTTGGCTAATCGGCGATTTGTACTGGTAGCTATGTTGTAGAATCGGTTTTCTACATCAATCCGGGGAACAATTCCTGAAATTAAGATTCTATTAGATTTTTCCTTGAAGGCCCTGATCAGCCGCCAGTACTTGCAAACTAGTTCCTCTGACCGCGTCCGTTGGACATCGTTAGATCCAACGTGGATGATGTACGTAGTGCTTGCGGGGGCGAGCCTGGAAACCTCTTCCACAGCCGCAACAATGTCGTCCACGCCGCCACCTGGGATACAGAATCGCTTTCTGGTCCTGGGTGCCCTGGCGCAGAACTCGGTTAGTTGGCCACGGACCTTGGAGTCGCCCACAAGCCGAACTTCTTCCGTTTCCTCTTCCTCGTCAATAGCCAGAATTTTGAAGCGGTTTTGGCATGTTGTCGGGATGACCTTCCTGGTACTGGTACTGGGATGCACATTGTTTCTCACTAACTGAAAATTGTCCTGGGGGGGAGTGAGAGTAGAGTCATTATTATTTTCTGCAACATCTAAGGTAGCTGCTGGTGTGGGTACCAGTACCAGTACTGTATGCACTGGAATGGCGGTTGACATCGTAGTGGTTTCTTGGGACGAGGGCACTCCTACGTTGAGTGTGGCAAATTCTTGAAGGGATTCAAGCTTCGTAGTCAGGGCATCGATCTTGCGGTGAGCTGCATTCAATTCATCCGCAATCTTCTCTCGGAGCTGGCAAAATCTACAAATTTGGACATCAGTATCAACAAACATGGTAGGGCCAAATTTACTGGAACAACTCGTGCAGGTTCGTTGCGGCGCCATGACGATATAATCACAATATGCCTGAAAATCACACAAATTTATGGTAGCAAAATGGTACAATTAAAGCCTGAAAATCACAAAAAATGTATGTTAGCAATGTGATACAATTAATCCCTGAAAATCACACAAAATTTTGTTAGCAATATGATAAAATTAATATGCCTGTAAATCACAAACAATATATTAGCAATAGAACACAATTTATGCCTGAAAATAAAACAAAAATTTATGTTAGCAGTATGACACAGTTAAAGCCTGAAAATCACAAATGGACTAGAAATTTGTTACAAAATTTACTGGAAACAAAAAAAAGTGGGAGAGGGTTAATGTAGCCTAGTGAGAAAACTGGAAAACAGTATACAGTACAGTAACAACAAATATTTGTTAGCAATATGGTACAATTAATGCCTGTAAATCCCAAAAAGAATATGTTAATCACAAGAACACAATTTATGCCTGAAAATATAAAAAAAAATTGGTGTTAGCAGTATGACACAGTTAAAGCCTGAAAATTGTAAATGGACTAGTGATTTGTTACAAAATTTACTGGGAAAAAAAAGTGGGAGAGGGTTAATTTAGCCTAGTGAGAACACTGGAAAGCAGTATACAGTACAGTAACAACAAATATTGGTTAGGAATATGGTACAATTAATGCCTGTAAATCACAAAAAGAATATGTTATCACTAGAACACAATTTTATGAGAGAGAGAGAGAGAGAGAGAGTAGAACTATAGCCTTCAATAAACAACTCCTCGTATGTGTGACTTTGGCCTTCTCTCTCTCTGTGTGGTCGGGGGGGGGGGGGGAAATATGCATGTAGTTTGTGTGTGTGTAGTACGTAAGTGTGTGTGTGTAGTACGTAAGTGTTCGTGTGTGTGTGTGTACGTAAGTGTTCGTGTGTGTACGTGTGTTCGTGTGTGTGTGTTTGGGTGGGGGGGGGGGGTCCGAGCCAGCCACTATTATTATGATTGTGGGTATGTGTGTGCTAATGTGTGTATGTGTATGTATGTAATGTGATGGTGGGGGCTGTATTGTGAGTGTGTGTATGTAGGCCTATTTATGTGCTGATGTATGTAATGTAGTGGTGGGTATGTATTGTGTATGTATGTGTGCTTTCGTGTATGCGTGTGTATATGTATGTAATGTTATGGTGGGGGCTGTATTGTGAGTGTGTATGTATTTATATGGTGGTGTGAGTATTGTGGTGGTGGGTATAATATGTTGGGTATGTATGTATGTATGTGTATGTTTGTAATGTGGTGGTGGGTATATGTTGTGTGTGTGTATGTGTAATGTGATATTAGAGGCTGTACTGTGAGTGTGTGCATGTATTTATGTGCTGGTGTGAGTAATGTGGTGGTGGGTATATGTTGTGTATGTAGGTGTGTATGTGTATATGTGCAATGTGATATTAGAGGCTGTACTGTGAGTGTGTGCATGTATTTATGTGCTGGTGTGAGTAATGTGGTGGTGGGTATATGTTGTGTATGTATGTATGTATGTATGTGCTGATGTATGTGTATGCGTTTATGTGTGTGTGTGTATGTATGTGCTGATGTATGTTTATGTATGTGTATGTGTTATTTGTCCTTGTTGCAGCTGGCACCTTGTATGTGGGCTTTCCTTTTCTTCATTTATTATTATAGGTCTAGCCATTTTTTCCTCTCTC
>CM064525.1:14076494-14113994 GCA_032716605.1 Paralithodes platypus
GACTATCAATTATTCTTCAACAAGACAAAAATCAACCCTTTATATTTTCTCAATATGCTAGGTGTATCTTTTTCATCTGACCATTATTGGAAAGATCATATTACCACTATTGCTAAAACAGTCCCCAAAGGTTAGGTGTGAAACCGTCTTCTGGGAAAGCATCTACCACTATTGCTAAAACAGTCCCCAAAGGTTAGGTGTGCTCAACCGTCTCCGTGGGGTCTTCACCCCCGCACAGCTTCTTGCTCTGTATCTGGTCACAGTGTGCCCCTGAATTGAGTATTGTTCGCATGTATCGGGAGGCTTCACTCATACCGCACTTCTCGAACGAGTAGAATCAAAAGCATTTCGCCTCAGCAACTCGCTTTCTCATATTAGTTCCCTACAATCTCTTTCTACACGCCACATTGTTGCACCTCTTTCACTCTTCTATTGCTATTACAACAATCAATGTTTTCAGAGCTCTCTCAGTGCATAACCCCTCTCTTGTGGCGAGTGCGGCACCCGCCTTTCAACAGTCCCACTCATATTCTGTCCAGCTCTCCAACCCAAAAATTGGCAAATTTTCTCAGTCTTTCTTCTACTCAACAAGTGAACTCCCGGAACTCTCTCCCTCAATCAATATTTCATTCTTCCTATGACTTAAACTGTTTTAAACTTGTGTCCAAGCATTTTGACCCCAACGTCCCTTGAATTTGGCTCTCTGTCACTCTTTTGACTTTGGGGGAGACACTCGTACAGGCAACTTGCCTTTTAGTCTCCTTCATACACATAGACAAATCAAATATCTATCTATCTATCTTATTCAACTTAATAAACATTTCTTGGGGGACTTCTGATATGTATTTTCATTGGGAGAAGTAGATTCCGAGTTGGTCTGCCGGATGCAGTGGTTGACCGGGCCACTATATAGGTAGGTGGTATAGCTGAGACTACTTCCACGCCCCGGACTCGAACCCTCAATCTTATGTGGAATCGATCATACGCCTGTGTCCCCAATATGGCCGCCCCTGAGCTTAGATGTCCGAGGGCAGGGGGGAGAGGGGAAAAGAAAATTAGAAACGATAAACGAGGGGGAGGATGAGGACAAAGAAAAAGGGAGAAGAAAGGAAGAAATTGGGAGAGAAGGGGGAATACTGATCAGAAGGGGAGTGAAGAGAGAGACAGAGAGAGAGAGAGAGAGAGAGAGAGATTTACATAGATACACTGGCCACACAGACATTACGATCCCTGCGAGGTGGCCAGGACTTAATCCTAGTTGAGATAGCAACTCTAAGAGAAAGTTAAAGAAAAGCATAACAAAGGTGAAGGCGCTATCCCCACCCTCCGCTCCCTCCGGCAATACGAGAGAGAGAGAGAGAGAGAGAGAGAGAGAGAGAGAGAGAGAGAGAGAGAGAGAGAGAGAGAGAGAGAGAGAGGTGGGGGGGGGGGGCCACATTGAACAAAAATGGTATGAGTGGTTTTTTTTTGTTTTTTTTTGTTTTTTTTCATTGTCGTTATGTAAACCTACACATGTGGTCGTATGGTCTTGCTGCTGAGCTGGGCTGAGTTCAAATCCCGATGTGTCAAGGGAAGATATTTTTCGAATTTGTGTTGTACTTTGTTTTAGTACATTGTCACATAACCAACGACACGCCGTAAACATCCCTGTGTTGTTTCCAGTGCTTTAATAGTGTATGGATATTCCCATTTTTAAAATATGCAATGGGAGATTGTAATCATTATACAATCGGATGCCATAGTTTCTAGCCCATTCATAAATATTCGTGGGCTTAATTCTAATTATGGAAGTATATCTCTGGAAACGAATCTATGAATATAATTTTCTATATATCAGCTACAAAGATATATATATATATATATATATATATATGCTATGTATTTAAAGCAAGTTCTATCTAATAATTAATCCAGATAGTTATAATTAAATAAAGAAAAGCATAGGGAGTCCAATAGTTATTATGGGTTATTATGAGTGGGTTAGAGAGTGGCATCCAACGAGTGACGTGAGGTGGTGAGTCGACTTGATGAGGCAGTCTCGACGTAGTTTGGGAAAGCTGAGACGCATCAAGCTAATCTGGGAGGCAGCCAAGACACCGCTGGTCTCAAAAGTATAGCCAGTTGCATTACTAATCTTATCTTGAATCAAACTTCCACATAAAATCATGTAAATCGATTGAATCTGCAGGCTATAAGAAAGCTTATGTCTGGAGCGAGAGTTGGAATGTAAAACACACACACACTCACACACACACACACACACACACACACACACACACACACACACAGAGAGGCACTTTCCAACAAGTCTTATACAAAATTAATTATAAGAAATAAAGAGTATGTAATGAATATGACACGAAACAGCGATAGCTACAGAGATAAATACATAATTCGATACAGTATTCCATGCCATGGAATATTAGTAATATGTATATTACTTAGCTAAATAACTAATACATAAATTGATCTGATGAAGTGCAATACTGTCAATAACACAATGA
The DNA here is from genome assembly GCA_032716605.1 of Paralithodes platypus. Taxonomy (NCBI): domain Eukaryota; kingdom Metazoa; phylum Arthropoda; class Malacostraca; order Decapoda; family Lithodidae; genus Paralithodes; species Paralithodes platypus. The sequence continues at coordinate 14,078,999 of CM064525.1, forward strand.
TAACGAGAGAGAGAGAGAGAGAGAGAGAGTATATAAATAAATGTTTCTCTGCTCTTCTCCCTTATATAGTGTTACGTCTATTAAATATCCCTCCTATAACATCCTTTATAACTTTCTACCCTCTCTCTTCTTCTCCTTTATCGAATTTCCCGAGGTATTGTGATAATCCCGCTCCCCCGGCGTAACTTACCTAACCTATTCACCAGCGGCGGCGGGGGAGCCTTCTCTCCAACTTCTCATCTCCGGCACCCATTCATCTCTCTCTCTCTCTCTCTCTCTCTCTCTCTCTCTCTCTCTCTCTCTCTCTCTCTCTCTCTCTCTCCAGGCTCGTTACGCGGGGCGCGACCGTGCTCTGCGCTCTCCCTACCTTGCGCTGTTCCTCGCGTCTCTCTCCTCTCCCTGCTCGCCAAAAATCTACGCGCAGCCGTGTGCGCCTATTGCGCCTATATCCAAGTATTAAAATCATCGCCTTATCTTTGGGTAAATTAATCTACGTAATCCCACCCAGATCATAACATGGATTAAATGTCACGTATTAATCAGTGTGTCAGCAGTCAGATGGATTATAAGCTCAGGCTCATCATAGAATTTGGGACAAGGGACTGGGGTTCTCGAAAAGGGGCTCCAGTCCTGACGTCATTCTTGACTTTAAGTATGCTGGCTTATATTAATATTTTTTCACCAAAAACTTTCATTCACCCAACCAACACTTTACTTTTTAAACCCTAAATTAATGAAATCAACAAATACACATGTGGCACTTACCAAGCGACTCGAGACAAGGCGGATACTCACACCGAAATTCCGCGCATTTATGCATTACGCTATCAAGACAGTTAAATAATTATGCACAGCTTACAATTTATTATGCAGTTTCTAATCCTGCATATTAATCCTGAAGGGTTGATAGCCTCTGAAGTCCTATTGTAACTAACCGGTCAATGAATTCTGAACGTCTTCTCTGACAGGCCCACATTTCGAAAAAATTCGTCCGATTCTTTCTCGCCGCATTACAGTCCGAAAAAAATTGAATAGAAGTTTAAGTTTTAAAGGTTTTTGTGCACATGGTGGATTCTGTGCCCAGATCTTGCTTTTGTGCGGAGAGGAAATATATATCTGGTCATATGGATATAAGCATACGGATTAAGAAATTTAATTATATATGTTTCAAATTCTGATATGTACGGCTTGTGAAAATGTAGTGGTAGCAATGTATGTCTTCCCCTTTAATTAGCAGTGTTGTGTTTCACCATTCTTTACCATATAAGCTAGAAGTTTTCCCATTACAATTTCCTTTATAAAATTGTATATAGGATTGTATTATGTGCACAAACTTGTATCGAATCCTGAACTATCTAGCTCTGAAACTATTTGGTGGTGTTTTGAGTCAAAGGAAACCGTGGAAACTCGGTTCGGGCTCAAGCAAGGACGCACATCTTGGAGGGAATTCTGTGTTCAGCCTGGCGAGATGGAATTCGGGTTTGTGAGGTCGAGGATTTTAAAAGACTAGTGACAGTGAACGAGTAAAATCAAATGTAAATAAAGAGAGAGAGAGAGGGGAGGTAACGAGGATGAGAGGAGGATGGAGAATTGTACTGACGAGAAACGCAAGGAGAGAGAGAGAGAGGGGAGGAAACGAGGATGAGAGGAGGATGGAGAATTGTACTGACGAGAAACGCAAGGGGAGAGAGAGAGAGAGAGAGAGATCACATTCGGGATGACAAAGACAAAAATATAGAATAATAAAATATGAAAATAATATGATAGTTGGCAGGGATAAGAAAGACACAGATACTTGAAAATTATACAGGATAGTGGACACATTATTAGAGCAAAAAGTGTAGTAGGCGCATGTATTATTTATGTGTGTGTATATATACTCAGGCACATACCCTATAGCTGGGGGTGGCCGACTAGAGACAGAGCCCGAATAGAAACAACATTAAAGTTCCCATTCTTAGGGTTCGGGACCACTTTCGTGTTCCCTCGCCCTTTTCTCTCTCTCGTCCAGTAGGTGAACTTGACAAGGGGGGTGGGGGGGAGGATTCATAGCCTCCCGCATGAACTGGACAAATATTGTAGAGGAAGATACATTGCACAGATGGATGGATAGATATTAGTTAACCCTCTCAGATATATGACGCGATTTTGAGCCTATTAGGGATACTTTAAAGCCTTTGTTACCATCAGGGGTATTTAGAAACCTTTAGTTTAGTTACTTCAACCTCTGCAGTTGTCTTTGAGTTAGCTGTGGGCAGAAAACTAAATTTGGAGAGGTAATTATAAGAGTGAGAGAACTCTATTTCTTATTGCTAATCTGGCAACCTCTGGGTCATATGTGCGTGAAAAGGGTTAAAGGTTTAGGGAAAATACACTTGGCCACATAAGTTCTGTGATCTTATACGTCGAATTATAATACCCTTGATTGAATTACGAGTGTAGTTTCTTATGCATTGGTGAACTCATCTGATTAGTCAACTTATAATAATTAATAGAAAGCACACTCGCAATTCATACTATTTTACTTGCATACATAAAATCACAACGAGGACCAGAACTTATGTGGCCAACTGTACCATGTGACTCAGTATTGCTGCTAGAAAGAATGCAGTGGAATGATAATGTGAGATAATAAATAGAAGAGATTAATTGGGTAAATTGTATCTATAAGGTTGATGAATCTATATATTGATAGAGTATTTTAGAAATATGAGGAAACTTGATATGGTTGAGATTTTTTGGGTAAAAATGTGGTGAAACATTGCAGAGGAAAGGAATACAAGATAATTCTGCCGAACTAATTTGTCTTGCCTAATTTAAATACACATTGCCGAACCAAATTAACTTCCGTAACCTACTCTCCGCGGCCGAATTCTCTTCGTGTGAATCTGCTTGAACTGGGTTCGATCCCAGCCGAGGCGGACATATTTAGTGGGTGTGGTAGTACGTCCTAGCGTGTTTCGTGTGCTCGCACCCAGTCGAGGTAAGTCGGGGGACACCTCGACGACGTATACAGACTAATAACACGCACACAACAAAGCCACTCCAACAGCTTCCACTCTCTCCAGTACCCCTTCTCCCCTCTCAACACTTCGGAAAGTAGATACGAGGTGCAGTTGTACAGGCTTATCCCTCAATACCTTCACCTGACCTTACCTTATCCAGAGGCCAAGTTATCTTCCTCCAACTTCTCTCGGAGGCCAGTTCTCTTCATCCAACTTCTCTCAGAGGTCAACTAGTTATCTTCATCCAACTTCTCTTAGAGGTCAAGTTCTCTTCGTCCAACTTCTCTCAGAGGTCAACTAGTTCTCTTCATCCAACTTCTCTTAGAGGTCAAGTTATCTTCGTCCAACTTCTCTCAGAGGCCAAGTTCTCTTCATCCAACTTCTCTCAGACGCCAAGTTCTCTTCATCCAACTTCTCTCAGAGGCCAAGTTCTCTTCATCCAACTTCTCTCAGACGCCAAGTTCTCTTCATCCAATTTCTCTCAGACGCCAAGTTCTCTTCATCCAACTTCTCTCAGAGGCCAAGTTCTCTTCATCCAACTTCTCTTTCCCCGACTTCTCTCAGAGGCCGCGAGTTCTCCTGAGACCGTGGAAAGATGAGGTGGACAGCTTTAGTTGGAAGATTGATGGCAAGACTGATGCGAAAAAGGTTTGATGGAAAGATATAGTGGGCGAATAAAATAGAAAGATCCATTGAAAGATAAAGGAAGAAATGTAATGGAAATATGTGACGACACAATGTAAATAAGAGGTTTGTTGAATACAGTGATTGACATATGTATCGAAAGGATTTATGATACGAGGAGGAGGAGGAGGAGGAGTATTGAGAAATGTAATGGAAGTTTGTGACGACACGATGTAAATATGAGGTTTTTGGAATAAAGGGATTGCCATATGTAATTAAAGGATTTTATGAAACGAGGAGGAGGAGGAGGAGGAGGAGAAGGAGGAGGAGGAGGAGGAGGAGGAGGAGTAGGAGGAGAAGGAAATGGTGAAACAGGTGTAGAGAAGAATTATGTAATGAAAGGATTTATGATACGAGATGGTGGAGGAGGAGGAGGAGGAAGAGAAAATGTTTAGTGAAAAAGAAACAAATATAAAGAGGATGTAGGAGTCTCTGTGAAGAAGGAAGAGGAGGAAGGAGTAGCAATACAACACGAATACTAAGCAGGAAACATACAAATATTGAAATGTTGAAAGAAAAATGAAAAAGAGGAGACACGCATTTGGATAAAAGAGGTAACACAATACACCAATACTAACAGGATTACAACCATAAATAGACAAGAAGTAAACTCTCTAACCCAAGAGTGAAACGTTACTGTCTTTCTTCTAAAAAAAAAAAACACACACATACAGAAGGTAATTAGCTAAAGGATAGGAATTAGATGACAAGGAATAAACAAAGAAGCAAATAAATAAGAAAAAAGAACGACAACAATTCGAAGAAACACGAGGAGAGAAATAAGATAAAAAGGAAGAAACAAAGAAGCGAATGAACTGGTAAAGTAGGAAAGAAAAAACGCCAGCCATTCAAAGAAGGGGCCCCCTTACGTTTCTGATTCTCGCAAAGAAGATCGCACGCTATTTCCCAGTGATAATGAAGGCAGCGTCACACGAGCTCTGTTTTTCCGGCAATATTTACGGGCACTTGTATTCGACCCCATTCAGCCTACTGTTTTAAGACGTTTACCCCAATCCAGGTGTCAATATTTTCCTGGCGAGCGGTAGAGAGCCAGCATATATTTATTTTTGTTTTGACAGCAAGCTAAATTTGTACATTTTTCGATAGAAAATTTCTCCGGCGAAGCCGGATTTCTCCATACAATGCTGGCTCGCTATCGCTCGCCAGGAAGAAATCGACACCTGGATGGGGATACACGTCTTAAAACAGTTGGTTGAATGGGGCCGAATCGATAAAAGCCAGGGAAAGAGAGAAAAGGAGAGAAAGATTAAACAAAAACAAAAAACGGTGACCCCCCTCCCCCATAATGAACTTTTACGTTTCTGATTCTCGCTAATTACATTTTCGTCAATTCTTACGGACAATTTAACCCCTTCTTTACCGAGACGTCTTTTAAGTTTTAGTCTAGCTATATTTAGACGAGTTGGTGCAGTTTAAGAAGGATCTGTGGTAGTACGAAGGGTTAAGTGAGATAGTTCGAAGCTTCTTAATTGCTGGTTACCCATTTGAAACTTAATAAAATCATCTAATAGTTGCCAGAATAGAATGAAAAGGATGTCGCCGGTACAGATGGGGTTAATGCTGGCAGATTCAAACTTTACGTTTCAGAAGAATTAAACTAGCTAACGTAATCGACTTTCGATCTAGTTTTCAATTCCAATGCGAAAGAGCCTCAAATTAGCACGAGAACAAACTTGTTCCTCGAAAATTGCCGGAAAAATCGTTCGTATGACCCCGGCTTGAGAGAGGTACTTCCTGGAATACAGAACACATGTACACTCGGTCCAAAAAGTATCTGCACCCCTACCTTGATAATCTGGTGTGTACAGCTTGGTAGTATAGGTCGTAGGTCGTAGGTAGTAGGTCGTAGGTCGTAGGTCTTAGGTAGTAGGTCTTAGGTAGTAGGTCGTAGGTAGTAGGTCGTGGGTAGTAGGTCTTAGGTAGTATAGGTAGATAGTAGTATAGATGGATATAGCTACAGGTAGATATGCAAACCCTACCAAGCTGTACACACCAGATTATCAGGGTAGGGGTGCAGATACTTTTTGGACCGAGTGTACATCAACAATATCATCAGCCTTAAGAGGGGATACTCTTATTTGTTGGTCGATTTTTTAATGTATTCATTATTTTGTAGTTTACTCTCAAGACCTCCATCAAACTTAGAAGAACGTCCCCAAAATTCCCCTTCTAGATATGTTTGTACATTTTTCTCCCAAATTTCCCGGCCGAAGGCTGGTTCCTCCTAAAATACAGGCTTGCTATCGCTCGCTAGGAAAAAAATTGACACTTAAATGACATGAAAAGTCTTATTATTGACAAGGCAATGAGGCGAAAGGTCTTACAATCGACAAACTAATGGGCCGAACGTCTTAAAATCGAAAAACTAATTTAGCTAAAAATAAGGGAGAAGGGGGTCACGAAAAACGCCTCCTCTCCCCTTAAGAGAGAGGTTTTCCAGGAATAGAGAAAACATGTGCATCAACGACATCAATAGAGAAAACATGTGCATCAACAACATCAATAGAGAAAACATGTGCATCAACAACATCAATAGAGAACACATGTGCATCAACAACATCATATTAGCTTTACGAGTGCCCGGCAGCTGTTTCATGACCTGTAAAACGAAGACAGCATTAACCCTTTCACACATTTATGACGCAGAGGTTGCCAGATTAGCAATATGAAATAGAGTTCTCTCACTCTTATAATTACCTCTCCAAAATTAGTTTTCTGCCCACAGCTAACTCAAAGACAACTGCAGAGGTTGAAGTAACTAAACTAAAGGTTTCTAAATACCCCTGATGGTAACAAAGGCTTTAAAGTATCCCCAATAGGCTCAACATCACGTTATATGTCTGAGAGGGTTAAGGGAAGATGGGGCGGTTTACGAGTGCCCGGCAGCTGTTTCATGACCTGTAAAACGAAGACAGTTATTCAGGGGAGAGGGGCCGGTTTTTCTGATCCCCTTTCTTCCTCGTGTTTAGCCCCATTGGTTTGCAGATTTGAATACGTTCGCCCCATTAGTTTGGCGATTTTAAGACTTTAACGCCCCTTTTTCTTTGTCAATAATAAAAACCTTTCACGCCATTTAGGTGTCGATTTAGTTCCTACCGAGCGATAGCGAGCCTATAATTAAGAGAGACCTTTTTCTACCGAATAATGCACAAATGTATCTTGAAAAGGGGGTCAAGGGGGTGTAATGCTAAGCTTGATGGAGGTCTAGGGAACAAACTAAGACCCTCCCCGTAAGTTTATTTTTGTTATGCTTGCGAGAACTTGGCTTGTTCCCATATTAATCATTCAGCTTAAGGGGAGATTTCCACTTGAGGGATTTTTTTCTGGACCCCTTTCTCCCTCATGTTTAGCCCCATCGTTTTTGAGATGTTAAGACGTTCGCCTTAGTAGTTTGGACATTTTAAGACATTTTGCCCCATTACTGTCAATTTTAAGACCTTTCGTGCCATTAAGGTGTCGACTTTTTCCTGGCGAGCGATAGCGAGCCTGTAATTTAAGAGCAACCGGCCTTCGGCCGGGACATTTTTCTACCGAAAAATGTACAAATTTATCTTGAAAGGGGGTCTAGGGGGTGTACTTTTAAGCTTGATAAAAACGTAGGGAACAAACTAAATACCTCCCCTTAAGTATAAGGGTAAGACTATCTCAATTAACCCTCTGACTTCCACATACCCTTCCTAAACTTAGTAAAATCGTCTAATAGTAGCCAGAATACAGATAAGAAATGCGTATTGGAGCTTCAAAGGGTTAAATGTGTCATCGTGTACTCCGAGGGTTTAATGGATCTATATAGGATGCTATGGTAAGGAGGGAGAGAGAGAGGGAGAGAGAGAGAGAGAGAGAGAGAGAGAGAGAGAGAGAGAGAGAGAGAGAGAGAGAGAGAGAGAGAGAGAGAGAGAGAGAGAGAGAGAGAGAGAGAGAGAGAGAGAGAGAGAGAGAGAGAGAGAGAGAGAGAGGCTGGAAAAGAAAGATTAATGTGAAAGTAAAAGCAGAATGAACGAGAGCAGGCCCCCCCCTCCCCCCCCGCCCCAATATGAAGTAAGACAAATGAGCCTCAATGTCGAGCAAATGTATATAGTGTGGTAGTCTTGGTTGCTACAAGGGGAGGTCACATGCATTTTTTTCTCTCTCTCCTTTTCTCTCTTTCTTTGGCTTGTATCCATTCGGCCCCATTCAGCCAATTGTTTTAAGACTTTTATCCCCATCCAAGTGTCGATTTCTTCCTGGCGAGCGATAGCGAGCCAGCATTGTATGGAGAAAACCGGCTTCGCCGGAGACATTTTTCTATCGAAAAATGTACAAATTAAGCTTGCTGTCAAAACAAAATTATGTATATACTGGCTCGCTACCGCTCGCCAGGAAAATATTGACACCTGGATGGTGGTAAACGTCTTAAAACAGTTGGCTGAATGGGGCCGAATGGATACAAGCCAAAGAGAGAGGGAGAGAAAGAGAAAAGGCGAGGTGGGCTCCCTTGAGCTCCAGGGAAACTCCAGATTGAGCTAACACATGAGATATTACACACACACATGAACGTACTTACATATGGACTCGCACACAGCACTCAGAAACGCACACACACACACACACACACACACACACACACACACACACACACACACACACACACACACACACACACACACACACACACACACACACACACACACACACACACACACACACACACACACAAGTATGCACATATACACACACGAACGTACAGTACACGCCTACAACAAATACACATACATACACAAACACAGTCACACACACACACACACACACACACACACACACACACACACACACACACACACACACACATGTGAAAAGAGTTGAAAGTAACACAGATATATGACAAATATAGAGAGACAGTCAAACACCTACCCCAAGGTAAAATAGAGAGGCGGATGGACTTCATCAGGCCACAGCCATCCGCCGTAATCGGTTTTCTGTTATAACTGTGGCAAACCGGCTATCTTTATAATACCTGGTGTAGAGTGTTTGCCCTAAAAGAAAAAGTAGTATAGTACTAATGAAATAGTCAAAATCAGGGGTTGATAAATTCGGGAAGTCAATTTTGTAGTCAGAAGTAGAGTAGACAAAATCAGTTAGTTCAAATTGGGGAAGTCACATTTTGTCGTCGGATATCGAAGAAGAAATCCATTAACTACGTCAAAAAGTATTGAAACATATTTAGCATGAGACAAAGTGAGGTTGAGCTCTGAGAGGCAGGGGACGCTCAACCCCCACTCTGACAGGATCAGCCCATCACACACACACACACACACGAATTACCTGTATTACTTTAAGCTGTATTTCAACCATATGTAGCATTAGGGGGGGGGGGACCTGCTTTTTGTTATTTCTGTCTTTTTCTCTCTTTCTCTAGCTTGTATCCATTCGGCCCCATTCAGCCCCATTCAGCCAACTATCTTAAGAAGTTTATCCCCATCTAGGTGTCGATTTCTTCCTGGCGAGTGATAGCGAGCCAGCATTATATGAAGAAATCCGGCTTCGCCGGAGAAATTTTTCTATCAAAAAATTTACAAATTTAGCCTGCTGTCAAACAAAAATAAAAAATATGCTGGCTCGCTACCGCTCACCAGTAAAAAATTGACACCTGGATGGGGATAATCGTCTTAAAACAGTAGGCTGAATGGGGCCAAATGGATACAAGCCAGAGAAAGATAGAAAAGGACAGAACAAAAACAGGTCACCCCCCTTAATGAACAGGTCACCCCCCCTTAATGAACAGGTCACCCCCCCTTAATGAACAGGTCACCCCCCCTTAATGAACAGGTCACCCCCCCTTAATGAACAGGTCACCCCCCCTTAATGAACAGGTCACCCCCCCTTAATGAACAGGTCACCCCCCCTTAATGTGTACACAACAGGTCACCCCCCTTAATGTGTACACAACAGGTCACCCCCCTTAATGTGTACACAACAGGTCACCCCCCTTAATGTGTACACAACAGGTCACCCCCCCTTAATGAACAGGTCACCCCCCTTAATGAACAGGTCACCCCCCCCCTTAATGAACAGGTCACCCCCCTTAATGAACAGGTCACCCCCCTTAATCGACTTTGTTCAGTTGAGGAAGGATCTCTAGCAGTTATAAGGCTTCCAACTATCCCCCCTTAACAGGTCACCCCCCCTTACCAGGTCACCCCCCTTCCAACGGTCACCCCCCTCTACAGGTCACCCCCCTAACAGGTCACCCCCCTCTAACAGTTTATAACAGGCTTCCACCTCTAATCAGTTGAAGGCTTCCAACTATCTCTAGCAGTTATAAGGCTTCCAACTATCTCTAGCAGTTATAAGGCTTCCAACTATCTCTAGCAGTTATAAGGCTTCCAACTATCTCTAGCAGTTATAAGGCTTCCAACTATCTCTAGCAGTTATAAGGCTTCCAACTATCTCTAGCAGTTATAAGGCTTCTAACTATCTCTAGCAGTTATAAGGCTTCCAACTATCTCTAGCAGTTATAAGGCTTCCAACTATCTCTAGCAGTTATAAGGCTTCCAACTATCTCTAGCAGTTATAAGGCTTCCAACTATCTCTAGCAGTTATAAGGCTTCCAACTATCTCTAGCAGTTATAAGGCTTCCAACTATCTCAATCAAACCTTTTAACTACCGCAGATCCTTTCTACGCTGCATACAATCGTCTAAATGGAATGAAGAGTAACAGACTTTGCTTGTACAGAAAGGGTTAATGGTTGCTGCGGGCACTTTAAGGGTAGGGGGGGGGGTGGGGGAGGGGGTGATTCTGCTGGGCCTCAGTCTTCCTCATGCTTAGCCCCATTAGTTTTGACATTTTAAGACGTTCGCCCCTTTAGTTTGTCGATTTTCAAACCATTCGTCCCATTTCTTTATTAATATCGAGACCTTTCGTACCATTTCTTCCTGGCGAGCGAAAGCGAGCCTGTAATTTTGGAGGAACCGGCTTTTTTCAAGCTTGATGGAGGTTTAGGGTGAAATTTAAAACAATAATAAGTAAATAAATGGATAAACACACTAAGGGAGGGGGGGGGGGGGGGGGGGGTGTTCGGGACATTTGTCTACCGAAAAACGGACAATTGTATATAGAAGGGGGATCTTGGGGATACTTTCTTAAGCTTGATGGAGGTCCAGGGAGGAAACTTAACACACAATAAATACATGTATAAATAAATAAATCCCCCAATAAAGAAAACCCCCCTCCCCCCCCCCCCCCCCTCCCCCCCATTAAGGCGCCCGCCGAAGCCATTAAAGAACCATTCAACAACTCTCTAGACAATAATATAACCCCCCCCTCCCCCCCCCCCCCCCCCCCACCCACCCATCATCATCTACCCCACCTTAAGGGAGGTGACCTGCTTGTTCTTCTCTCCTTTTCTCTCTTTCTCTGGCTTGTATCCATTCGGCCCCATTCAGCCCACTGTATTAAGACGTTTATCCCCATCCAAGTGTCATTTTTTTTACTGGTGAGCGGTAGCGAGCCAGCATATTTTTAAAATGTTCTTGATAGCAGTCTAAATTTGTACATTTTTCGATAGAAAAATGTCTCCGGCGAAGCCGGATTTCTTCATATAATGCTGGCTCGCTATCGCTCGCCAGGAAGAAATCGACACCTAGATGGGGATAAACGTCTTAAAATAGTTGGTTGAATGGGGCCGAATGGATACAAGCCAGAGAAAGAGAGAAAAGGACAGAAATAACAAAAAGCAGGTCACCCCCCTGAACCCCTTGTACTACCACAGATCTGTATTCAACTACACACAATCATCTAAAGATAGCTAGAATTAAATAACAAAAAGAAATACATTTGCCGGTACAGAAGGGGTTAAATGGAAAGACCGAGAGTTAAGGGGAGGTTTCCACTCGAGGGATTTTTTTCTTGACCCCTTTCTCCCTCATGTTTAGCCCCATTGCTTTTGATATTATAAAACGTTTGCCCCATTAGTTTAGCGATTTTTAGAACTTTTGCCCTATATTAAGACCTTTCGTGCCATACAGGTGTCAATTTTATCCTGGCGAGCGATAGCGAGCCTGTAATCTAAGAGGAATCGGCCTTCGGCCGGGACATTTTTCTACCGAAAAATGTACAAATTTATCTTGAAAGGGACTCAAGGGGGTGTAATTTTAAGCTTGATGGAGGTCTAGGGAACAAACTAAATACCTCCCCTTAAGAGATTGAGAATATACGAGATGTGCCGTGATCTGAACCCCAATTAGGTACCCGGGGATATCATCATCATCATCATATCATCATCTCCAGACATGATCATTAACACCAGCTACCCTACACCCCCCCCTCCCCCCCCCCCCCCCCCCACCCCACACTTATGTCAGCTCCTGGCATGATGGTTACCAGATGATGATGATGATGGGTTGGAGGGGAGGAGGGGGGTATTATTGTCTAGACTCTAGAGCGTTGGTTAATGGTTCTTTAAGGGGGGTGACCTGTTTTTGTTCTGTCCTTTTCTATCTCTCTGTGGCTTGTATCCATTTGGCCCCATTCAGCCTACTGTTTTAAGACGTTTATTTTTTACTGGTGAGCAGTAGCGAGCCAGCATATTTTTTATTTTTGTTTGACAGCAGGCTAAATTTGTACATTTTTCGATAGAAAAATGTCTCCGGCGAAGCCGGATTTCTTCATATAATGCTGGCTCGCTATCACTCACCAGGAAGAAATCGACACCTAGATGGGGATAAACGTCTTAAAATAGTTGGCTGAATGGGTTACAAGCCAGAAAAAGAGAGAAAAAGACAGAAATAAAAAAAAGCAGGTCACCCCCCTTAATGGCTTCAGCGGGCGCCTTAATGGGGGGGGGAGGGTTTATTTATTGGGCGATTTATTTATTTATTTATATATTTATTGGTTTAAGTTCCTCCCTAGACCTCCATCAAGCTTAAGAAAATACCCCAAAGGTCCCCGTATATATTGATTAGGTTTTTAAGTTTCTCCCTAGACCTCCATCAAGCTTACAAATATACCCACAAGATCCCCCTTCTAGATACAATTGTCCATTTTTCGGTAGACAAAATGTGCCGAACAACCACCCCTCCCCCTCTTAATTGGGTTTGCTGTGAGGGAATGATGGTGGTAGATGATCATTATTACTACAGGTGCCAGGTGAGCATTATTACTACAGGTGCCAGGTGAGCATTATTACTACAGGTGCCAGGTGAGCATTATTACTACAGGTGCCAGGTGAGCATGAGCATTATTACTACAGGTGCCAGGTGAGCATTATTACTACAGGTGCCAGGTGAGTATTATTACTACAGGTGCCAGGTGAGCATTATTACTACAGGTGCCAGGTGAGCATTATTACTACAGGTGCCAGGTGAGCATTATTACTACAGGTGCCAGGTGAGCATTATTACTACAGGTGCCAGGTGAGCATTATTACTACAGGTGCCAGGTGAGCATTATTACTACAGGTGCCAGGTGAGCATTATTACTACAGGTGTCAGGTGAGCATTATTACTACAGGTGCCAGGTGAGCATTATTACTACAGGTGCCAGGTGAGCATTATTACTACAGGTGCCAGGTGAGCATTATTACTACAGGTGCCAGGTGAGCATTATTACTACAGATGCCAGGTGAGCATTATTACTACAGGTGCCAGGTGAGTATTATTACTACAGGTGCCAGGTGAGCATTATTACTATAGGTGCCAGGTGAACATTATTACTACAGGTGCCAGGTGAGCATTATTACTACAGGTGCCAGGTGAGCATTATTAATACAGGTGCCAGGTGAGCATTATTACTACAGGTGCCAGGTGAGCATTATTAATACCGGGCGAACACTTGCGGCCGAGTTTTATAATTAAGGGAGCTCAGACGGTATTGTGCAGCATAATTTACTGGTTCGGCTCAATGGTTTAAGGAAGGGGTTTAGTTTGCTCTCTAAACCTCTATCAAGCTTAAAAAAACACCCACAAGACCCCCTTCGATTTAAATTTGTACATTTTTCGGTAGAAAAATGTCCCGGCCGAAGGCCGCTTCCTCTTAAATTATTGGCTCGCTATCGCTCGCCAGGAAAAAATTGACACCTAAATGGAAGGAAAAGTCGTAATATTAACAAAGGAATTGGCGAAACGTCTTAAAATCGCCAAACTAATGGGCCAAACGATATACAATCTGAAAACTAATGTGGCTAAACATGAGGGCAAAGGTAGATGATAATTATAACAGGTGCCAGGTGAGCAGAATTATTACCGGGCGAACACTGCGGGCGAGTTTTATAGTGATTAACCATTTCTGTCCCAAGACGTTTTTTTTTAATTGTATTCTAGCTATATTTAGGCGATTTTGTACCCGCGTCGTCTTTTTAATTTTATTGTTGCTATATTTAATTTTATTGTTGCTATATTTAATTTTATTGTTGCTATATTTAATTTTATTGTTGCTATATTTAATTTTATTGTTGCTATATTTAATTTTATTCTTGCTATATTTAATTGTATTGTTGCTATATTTAATTGTATTGTTGCTATATTTAATTTTATTCTTGCTATATTTAATTTTATTCTTGCTATATTTAGTTTTATTGTTGCTATATTTAATTTTATTCTTGCTATATTTAATTTTATTCTTGCTATATTTAATTTTATTGTTGCTATATTTATTTGTATTCTTGCTAAATTTAATTGTATTCTTGCTATATTTAATTTTATTCTTGCTATATTTAGTTTTATTCTTGCTATATTTAATTTTATTCTTGCTATATTTAGACGGTTTTTGTGCAGTTTGAGAAGGATCTGTGGTAGTATGAAGGGTTAGGTGAGATAGTCCGAAGCCTGTTAATTGCTGGAGGCCCTTTTGAAACTGAATAACATTGTATAATAGTAGCCAGCATAAAGTTAAAATGACGTCGCCGGTACAGAAGGGGTTAATCTTATTGAGAGCAAGAAAGAGGTGAGTGGGAGGTGGTAAGATGTGTTTTTTTTTTCTTGCTATGTGTATGAAGGAGACGAAAGGCAAAGCTGTCTGATACATGTGCCTCCTCCAAAGTTAAAAGAGTGATAGTCGCTATTTTATACCCACTCCTCACCAGCCACTCCCTCCTCCCTCCTCCCTCTCCCCACTCCCTCCTCCCTCTCACCTCTCCCCCTTCCCTCACTCCTCAACACTTACTCTCACCTCTCCCCACCCACTCCCTCCTCCCTCTCACCTCTCCCCTCTCCCCACCCACTCCCTCTTCCCTCTCACCTCTCCCCCTTCCCTCACTCCTCAACACTCACTCTTCCCTCTCCCCACCCACTCCCTCCTCCCTCTCACCTCTCCCATTCCCTCACTCCTTACCACCCACTCCTCCTCCTTCCCTCCTTACCACACCTAACACGCACCTCCCCACCCCCCACACACACACAATTTCCCATGCAAACAACCTCCTTTGACGAAATCCTCTTGCCTGCCGGAGTAAAGGCACCCCCTAAAAATGCTAGTGCGATGTGGGTCCCCTCTTGTTGCCCTGGGAGTGTTTTTTTTTTTTTTTTTTTTTTTTTTTTTTTTTTTTTTTTTTTGGGGGGGGGGGCTTCCTGTGTCTTGTCTCGGGGTGGGGGGGGGGGGGGGGCTTCCTGTGTCTTGTCTCGGGGGGGGGGCTTCCTGTGTCTTGTCTCGGGGTGGGGGGGGGGGATTCCTGTGTCTTGTTTCGGGGCCCTTATAGTGACGTATATTGTGATGGAGTGGCGTATATAGCGTAGGTTCTCTGGTTTGAACTATGGTGAAACGTTATTCTCTATTTCTTCTATTCAACAGCTGAGCTCTGGAATCAGTCTTTCCCTCTTCTTATGACTTGAATTGTTTCAAACTCCGTGTGTCCAGCATTTTGGCTCGAACTTCACTTGATTTTGGCCGTCACTCTTTCAACTCTGGGGGAGGCACTCGCCACAGGCAGTTCTGCCTTTTGTCTCCCTCACTTACATAGAAAAAAAAAGGTGGACGGCTCTGCTGTAGGAGATGTACGGTCGCGCTAATAAGTCATGTCCCAGCTGTCATAACATTTGGCTCGCTCTGTGCTGTATTAATGTCTGTCAGATGTTGAATAGGGTGGGTAAGTGTAGGAGCATGTTTGTATATTTTACTCGATATGAAGAAATGAAGCTTAGATATTGCTGATACCAATTATTAATCAAAATATACTTGGTGCCGAGACATGACTTATTAGCGCGATTGTACAGAACAGTATGTATCTGGTGGTCTGTGTTGGAGTCTGGTCATGTACGCACTTTATGACTAGCTCTCTCACTCTTTGTTTACGATCTGTCTGCATTTACACTCACACAGACACACACACACACACACACACACACACACACACACACACACACACACACACACACACAAACACACACACACACACACGTACACACAATTATACACACACACACACACACACACACACACGTACACACAATTATACACACACACACACACACTCACACACACACACACACACACACACACACACACACACACACACACACACACACACACACACACACACACACACACGATATATATATATATATATGTACAGTGTAGGATGTGAGTGCCGAACATTAATATGCAGTGGGAAATTATGTAAGAAAACAGATGTGCAAAGTAAGATTATTGCAGGACTAAGGTTATGGATATGAGTGAGAACCATATAAGTGCTTAGTCTTCTCCAGCAATGAAGTTGAATTGAGGTTATTTTTTATTTATTTATTTATTTATTTATTTATTTATTTTTGTATTTATTTTTTTTTTTTATTTTTGCTTCGGTTTCTCTGTCTGTCTGAAAACAACATACATCAAAGGTTATGAACCTAGCAAGCAAACAAACGGAGGCAAAAAACATAACCTCCTCCAACTTCGCTGGCGGAGGCAATGATAGCCAGAACCCGTACGGAAAGGGTTAAGTGATAGAAAATGAAAAAGTGATAGGTGAGAAAATATTGTAATAACTACTAAAATGCGTAGAGATGGAGTAAACGTTCAGGAAACGAGCGTGGGGAAGCGGGAGGAAGGGGAAGAAATGGGAAGTTTAAGGGGAGGTATTTAGTTTGTTTCCTACGTTTCCATCAAGCTTAAAATTACACCCCCTAGACCCCCTTTCAAGATAAATTTGTACATTTTTCGGTAGAAAAATGTCCCGGCCGGAGGCCGGTTGCTCTTAAATTACAGGCTCGCTATCGCTCGCCAGGAAAAAATTGACACCTTAATTGCACGAAAGGTCTTAAAATTGACAGAAATGGGGCAAACTGTTTTAAAATGTCCAAACTAATAGGGCGAACGTCTTAAAATCTCAAAAGCAATGGGGCTAAACATGAGGTAGAAAGGGGTGCAGAAAAAAAAATCCCTCAAGTGGAAATCTCCCCTTAAACTCACCTTCACAATTTTCTCCCCTCCTTCCATTTCTCCGCTGAATCCATTTGTTTACATTCCTACATCAGTGATTTTCTCTTTCTCCATTAACCCCTTCTGTACCGCCGACGTACTTTTAACTTTACTCCATGAGACGACTTCATTCAGTTTCAAAAGGACCTTCATCAATTAACAAGCTTCTAACTATCTCACTTAACCCCGGAGAGGGTCAACTATTTTGACTACCATAGATCCTTCTTAAACTGCAGAAAATCGTCTAAATATAGTTAGAATAAAATTGAAAAGACGTCGCCGGCACAGAAGGGGCTAATAATCCCTTTCAGTACGGGGGGAGGTTATTATATTCTATATTCTGGCTATCATTAGACGATTTTACTCGGCTTAGGAAGGTTGTATGATAGTTAACGAGTTATTGGAGATACAATACACCTCTTTGGTTACTAGATGTCCTTGCTAAGCTGCATAAAATCGTCTAATAATGGCCAAAGAATATAAGGAATAATGGCGTCTTGGCGTCTTCCTTTTTTCTGTTCCAGTTTTATTTTATTGCACCTTATTTTCCTCTTTTACCTTTACTATCCTTTTTCGTTTTTTGTTTTCTTCTCTCATTTCACTTTCAACTCTCTCTCACTCACTCACTCACTCACTCACTCTCTCATTCACTCACGCACTCACACACTCTCACTCTCTCTCTCTCTCTCTCTCTCTCTCTCTCTCTCTCTCTCTCTCTCTCTCTCATCTTGTTACGGTCCATACATTATTTTCTCCTGTCAGACCTCTTACATATTTTTAGACACTATTTCGGGCCCCGCTTTTTATCTTTTTTTTTTCACTCATTCCTCCTCCTCCCATTCTTTGTCTGGTTGTCTTTTGTTTTTCGTTCCTTCACCTCCACCATCTTTATTCCTTCCTCCTCCTCCTCCCATTCTTCGTCTTGTTGTCGTTTATTATCGTTCCTTCACCTCCACCATCTTTATTCCTTCCTCCTCCTCCTCCTACCATTCTTCGTCTTGTTGTCGTTTATTATCGTTCCTTCACTTCCACCTTCTTTATTCCTTCCTCCTCCTCCCATTCTTCGTTACTTACTTTTTTCTTTCCCTCCTTCGCTTTTCATTACTACTTCCTCCCACTCCTGTTAACCCTTTCCTTGCCGGTACCGTCCTTCTAACTCTATTCTGGCTACCATTAGACGATTGTATTCAGCTTAAAAAGGGACTCCAGCTACCAACATGCATCCAACTATCTCAATTAACCCTTTATACTACCACAGATCCTTCTTAAACTGCAAAATATAGCTAGACTATAATAAAGAAAGTTCGCCGGTACTGCACGGGTTAAGGGAAGATTTTTAGTTTGTTCCCTAGTCATCCATCAAGCTTAACACAAATACTTCCAAAACCCCCCCTTCAAGATTAATTTGTAAATTTTTCGATAGAAAAATTTCCTGGTCGAAGGCCGATTCCTCCTAAATTACAGGCTCGCTATCGCTGGCCAGGAAAAAATCGACACCTAAATGGCACGAAAGGTCTTAAAATTAACATAAATCGGGTGATGGGTCTTAAAATCGTCAAAATAATAGGGGAAACGTCTTTAAATCTCGAAACAAATGGGCTACACATGAGGCAGAAGGGTGTCCAGAAAAAAAAACTCTTAAGTAAAAATCTCCCCTTAATTTGCTTTTTCCTCTCCTCCTCCTATTCCCCCTCCTTCTCTACTTTATCTCTCTTTACCTCTTACTTTTCTCATAATTTATCTACATCCTCCTCTTCCACTTATTCTATCCCCTACCTCTTCCCAATATTCCTCCTTTTCCACCTCTTCCTCTTTCTCCTCCCCTTTCCACCTCTTTCTCCCTCCTCCTCCTCCTCTTCGATTTTCCACCTCTTCCTCATTCCTCCTCCTCCTCCTCTTCGATTTTCCACCTCTTCCTCATTCCTCCCTCCTCCTCCTCTTCTTCTTTCCTCTTCGATTTCCACCTCTTCCTCATTCCTCCCTCCTCCTCCTCTTCTTCTTTCCTCTTCGATTTCCACCTCTTCCTCATTCCTCCCTCCTCCTCCTCTTCTTCTTTCCTCTTCGATTTCCACCTCTTCCTCATTCCTCCCTCCTCCTCCTCTTCTTCTTTCCTCTTCGATTTCCACCTCTTCCTCATTCCTCCCTCCTCCTCCTCTTCTTCTTTCCTCCTCCTTATTCCACCTCTTCCTCCCTCCATCTCCTCCTCCTCTTCGATTTTCCACCTCTTCCTCATTCCTCCCTCCTCCTCTCCTCCTCTTCTTCTTTCCTCCTCCTTTTTCCACCTCTTCCTCTTTCCTCCTCCTCCTCGTCCCTTTTCCACCTCTTCCTCCTCCTCCTCCTTCTCCCTTTTCACCTCTTCCTCCCTCCTCCTCCTCTTCCTCCTCCAACAGCTTCCACAACTTCATTTTCCGTAATCTTCTCAGCTGACCTTGATCTATTTTATTTTGTCCTTCCAACGGCGCCTTCTGTTATATTTTTAGTCTTATATATATATTTTATGTTATCGTATTTAATTTTTATTCATTATTTATTTTCATTTATTTTATTTATTTTCATATATATTTTTTTTTTTTTTTTTTTTTTTTTAGCTGCTGATAATCCTTTGTTCTAAAAATATAGCCCACGCACACACACACTTACAGGCACGCACTCACGGTCACACACGCACACAGTCACATGCACGCTCACACCCATGCAATTAGCTTACATAAATTAACACACATACACATACAAACACACACATGGCCATACAGATAGACGCTGGCCACACAGACTAACGTACACACACACACACACACACACACACACACACACACACACACACACACACACACACACACACACAATATAAATGGTGTATATAACCTCCCTCTTGATATGAATTTCAATCTTTTCTCTCCCTCCTGCTCCCCCTCCATCTTGTCCCTTTCCTCCTCTCCTCCTCCTCCTCCTCTACCCTCGTCTCCTCCCCCTCCTCCTTTACCCTCTTCTCCGCCCACTCCTCCTCCCCCTCCCCCACCCTCCTCCTCCTCCTCCTCCATCCTGTCCCCTTCCCCTCCCCTCCTCCTCTACACTCTCCCTCCTCCTCCTCCTCCATCTTGTCCCCTTCCTCCTCTCCCCCACCCCTCCTCCTCTCCCCCACCCCTCCTCCTCTTCCCACCCCCCCTCCTCTCCCCCACCCCTCCTTCCACTTCACTTTCCATAATCTTCTTAGCCTTAACCTTGACCTCTCCGGGTTATTTTTTTTTCTTCTCTCCTTTTTGCCCCTCCTCCTCCTTTTATCAATTATTCTTTCTCTCCCCGTCCTTTCTTCTCGCCGCCTCTCCCTCCTACGATGTCACTGCAATATTCCCTTTCCGCTTCCTCGTTTATATATGCAATTTTTTATGTAGTGATCCTGTTTGGCCTTTGGATTTCGCCTGGCATTCATATATATACTGTATATAAATATATTTATCCTTTTTCGTTTAGGTTAAGATTTAACTCTTATATTTTCCCATCGGTTGAGGCTCTATCCTGGGAACTGTCTTATCCCCTTAGATGGGACACTTTTATACCGAAAAATTTAGACAATTTATCTTGAAGGGGAAGGGGGGGTATAGATTTTTTTTTTTTTTTCTTTTTTTTTTTTCTTTTTTTTTTTTTTTGTATAAGCTTGATGGAGGTCTAGCGAGGAAACTCAAAAATATATTACTAAACATATATAGAGACCAACAAACCAAGCACAACTCCCTTAATTCCATCCTATGTTAGCGGCGGATCTTATAAATATAGTCTGTTCACTTTAATTAGGACAACCATCTTGACTCCAACTTCTGGTAAGTAATAAAGGAGTTGTGTAATCAAGCATATATCCCCAACATTTGGATAGAGTCAGCCAGGAATTATAGGCTATAGGTTTGGAAATCTTCATCCCATTAACTAAATTTGTTTAAAGCCGGTATCACACGAGCGTTTTTTCACTCAACATTTATCCTCAACACTGGTCTGGCAGCTTATGAGGTCGATATTTTAATTATGTATGTCACCAAAATTCACCAATCATCAGTCTAGTTTCCGATACCAGTGCAAAATATACCAGAAATGTTGCCAGAAATGTTTTGATTATCGAATGTTGACTATAAAAGCTCTCGTGTGATACCGGCTTATGGTTTATTTTTTGTTCTAGTTATTTATATAATTATTATTTGTGTTTCCTCGCTAGACCTCCATCAAGCTGAACACAAAAAACTAGAACCCCCTTAGACATAAACTAGAACCCCCTTAGACATAAACTAGAACCCCCTTAGACATAACCTAGAACCCCCTTAGACATAAATTAGAACCCCCTTAGACATAAACTGAACCCCCTTAGACATAAACTAGAACCCCCTTAGACATAAACTAGAACCCCCTTAGACATAAACTAGAACCCCCTTAGACATAAACTAGAACCCCCTTAGACATAAACTAGAACCCCCTTAGACATAAACTAGAACCCCCTTAGACATAAACTAGAACCCCCTTAGACATAAACTAGAACCCCCTTAGACATAAACTAGAACCCCCTTAGACATAAATTAGAACCCCCTTAGACATAAATGTGTATATTTTACGTTAGAAACATATTCCGTCCGAAAGCTGGCGCCTCCTAAAATAACAGGCTCGCTATCGCTCGGCAGAACAAAAAATAATGAGATAATTATTTTCTTCTCATTTTTGCAGGATTCGTCTATTATAGCTCTTTAAAGCCGGTATCACACGAGCGCCTTTTCCCTCAATATGTATCCTTAACACTGGTCTGGCAGCTTATGAGGTCCACATGCAACGTATTTCGGTCACCCAAATTCATCTATCGTCAGTCTAGTTTCCGATACCGGTGTAAAATATTCCAGAAATGTTGCCAGAAAAATGTTGATCACCGAATGTGGACTATAAAAGCTCTCGTGTGATACCAGCTTAAGGGGAGGTTTTTAGTTGATTCCCTAGACTTCCATCAAGCTTAAAATTACTCCCCCTAGACCCCCTTTCAAGATAAAATGTGTACATTTTTCGGTAGAAAAATGTCCCGGCCGTAGGCCGGTTCCCCTTAAATTACAGGCTCGCTATCGCTCGCCAGGAAAAAATCGACACCTAAATGGCACGAATGGTCTTAAAATTGACTTAAATGGGGCGAGGGTTCTTAAAATCGTCAAACTAATGGGGCGAACGTCTTAAAATCTCAAAAGCAACGGTGCTAAACATGAGGGAGAAAGGGGTCCAGAAAAAAATCCTCCAGGTGGATATCTCCCCTTAAAGCAGAAATAGAAAATCATGTTATAATTATTGTATTTCCATTCTTGCAGGATTCGTCTATTCTATATCTCGAAACCAAAACAAAATCAAGATTTTGTTTCTATATACATTCAGCAATCAGACATTTTTACGGCATTATTTTTTAGCCTTTCCAGTGAGAAAAATATGAAAGGGTGGAATATTTTACGAGCGTTAACCGTGGCTTGTCGTTGCATAATTCATATTTTAGTGGGATGTTTTTGCTTTTATGCTCCAGGTTAGAAAGCAACACGTGTGCTGAAAAGAGCATTGCAGAACAGATTTATTATTATTATTATTATTATTATTATTAGTATTATTATTGTTAGTAGTAGTAGTAGTAGTATTATATTTATCATCTTAATTTTTATATTTATTAGGCCTATGTGATTATTGTTTATTATTATTATTATTATTATTATTATTATTATTATTATTATTATTATAGAATACTATTATTAATTCTAATAATGCTAATGATAAAACTGATGATCATAACTAATAGTAATATCAATGATAATCAATGTATTATTTATAATAATAGTTGCTTTACAGTTTAAGAAAATAATAACAATCGTTATTTGACTTACAAATGCTGTTTTACTTGCGAAATATATTCAATATTTACCCATTATATGATATGATAAATAAAGAAGGGAGCATGTCTCCTTTCCCGGATTTCATGCTGCGTATTTCGAAAAGCAACCCCCTCCAATATATTTCTCTCTCTCTCTCTCTCTCTCTCTCTCTCTCTCTCTCTCTCTCTCTCTCTTTATATATATATATATATATATTATGTCTCACAAATACACTTGAGCTACTAGATGTTATTATACTCCCAGCCGGACTTAAACCTTCGACAGTCGGGGCGAGTGCTAATGCTTTAATCCACTACACAACGGCGTGATAACGGAAACTTAACCTTTTCCTATTTATATTAAGGAGAAGGGAATTCCTACTTGGAGAATGTATTTCAATTGATACACAAGTCGTAGGATCCATATTCCAGGATACCATACAGGGATCAGCTGGGAGTATACCAAACATTTACTATAGTCTATTCACTCTAAGTAGGCGACAAAGTATGACCTCTAACCTCTCTAACTCAAAAACGACTTGAGTAATCGAGCTAATATTTCTACCATTTGGGAAGAGTCAGCCAAGGAATAGATGTGGAGATTTACAGCCAATTTGCTCTAACGCTTTTTGAGTTACAGAGGATAGAGGTCATGATTTCTCGCCTACTTACATCGAATAGACTATAGTTCATGTGTATTTGTGAGACATATTTGATATTAATGACTTATGGAGGTCTAGGGAAGAAACTAAAAAAAATATATATATATATATATATAAATCGACCAATAAACAAACCCTCCCCCTTAAGGGAGCCCACATCGCTTTTTCTGTTTCTCTCCCTCTCTCTTTGGCTTGTATCCATTCGGCCCCATTCAGCCTACTGTTTTAAGACGTTTATCCCCATCCAGGTGTCAATATTTTCTTGGCGAGCGGTAGCGAGCCAGCATATATATATTTTTGTTTGGACAGCAAGCTAAATTTGTACATTTTTCGATAGAAAAATTTCTCCGGCAAAGCCGGATTTCTCCATACAATGCTGGCTCGCTATCGCTTGCCAGGAAGAAATCGACACCTGGATGGGGGATAAACGTCTTAAAACAGTTGGCTGAATGGGGCCGAATGGATACAAGCCAGAGAAAAGGAGAGAAAGATAGAAAAAAAGCCGGTGACCCCCCTTGATGAAGTCTAGGGAGGAAACTAAAAAATAAAGTAAATATATACAGTAAATCTACCAATAGACAAACCCTCCCCCTTAAGCTATATGCTGCATAGTATTCTTTAAGTAAGTAGAGTCCAATTATATATTCGTCATCTGGGTGGAAGGTTAATTATAAGGATGTCAGCGCCAGTAATTGTAAATCCTTAACAAATTGACCGAAGTTTTGATCAGAATTCACACGCAATTACCCGCTCCCCTTGCTTTGTATTTGTTTTCCCCTATATTCCAACTACTCCCTCTCGGGCGTAGGCTGATAGCCTTTATACTCTACCGCTGAACACGGTGAGGCCCGTGAGGTCTTGCTCCAGTCTAGGGAGTGAGACATGCGAAGCTTCACGGCTCGAAGCAACTCCATCTCTGAAGCCGCCTCCCCCCTGCGCTTCACAGTCTCACCCCCCACACTCGGACCCTCACTCTCAGAACGCCACCTATTGAGCAATTAACTCACTAGGCATTGCCCCCCTGTAGCATATTTTTGAATATGGGAACATTCATACAATGCTATTTAATCAGGGAACAATATTGTTCCTGATAATTTCCGAATATACTGTGTATATATAGTCAGTCAGTCAGTCACCAGACCTTACTCTCACAAGTGGTAGGGAGGATCAGCAAGAGACACAAGAAAGGAAAAAGTGGTGACAGGAGATGAACACATATAACAGGTCGCCCACAAAAGCTTGGGAAGAGCTAGAGTTGGAAAATTCAGAGCATTTATTGAAACAAGCAGACTACGAGGTCAACTCATCGACATTTTAAAAATACTTTTGGGTTTGACAGTGTGCATTACAGTAAAATGTTTAGCCATAATATTCATTCAACACACAAACATGGATGAAACTTGGAATCAAAATGGTTCAACGCTAGTATGTGTGTAAACCTTTTCACATATTTATAAGATCTGTTCTACCTGGAAAGAACTTCCCTAGGAAGTTCTAATTAGTTTTTCGGTTGAGCAATTCAAGAAGAAAATATATAATATTTTGCACACTGCAATGGCACGACACAATCTGTCGCTTTTCACTTCGAGTATTTTCCTGGATTGGACCGTGAGGTCACTGAGGTACTAGGTATTCCTTGTAACACCATGTGGTTAACCTCTCGCTCTCTCTCTCTCTCTCACTCTCACTCTCACTCTCACTCTCTCTCTCTCTCTCTCTCTCTCTCTCTCTCTCTCTCTCTCTCTCTCTCTGTGTCAAGAAATATCACACACAGCACCTCACGTCAAACTATTTCCTGCAAGCCACGATATTGCTTCTCCACTTTGCTGCAACGACCTCGAAGTTCCATTAATCAAGAGACGGATATTGCAGTGCCACCGTAATCTTGCTTATTTTCTGGTCACGCTAATTGCGCGTTATTGCACGCTGGGCATTATACCCTGTTCCAAATAAGTCGGCCAAAATTCTTGAAATAAACCTCTATAACTCACAAGCGACTAGTGTAATCGAGCTAATCATTTGGGAAGGGTCAGCCAGGGAATAGGTGTATAAATGTATAGCCCATTTGTTCTTACCCTAATAGTTCTACCATTTGGGAAGGGTCAGCCAGGGAATAGTTGTGAAAATGTACAACCCATTTGTTCTTGCCCTAATAGTTCTACCATTTGGGAAGGTTCAGCCAGATAATAGGTGTAAAAATGTACAGCCCATTTGTTCTTGCCCTAATAGTTCTACCATTTGGGAAGGGTCAGCCAGGGAATAGGTGTGAACATTTACAGCCCATTTGTTCTAGCCCTTTTTTAGTTACAGAGGCTACGGTTCACAATTTCTGGACTACCTATTTGGAACAAGGTATAGTATGTGGTATGTTGTGTAGTCCTTGTTTATGTTATGTTATATGTATGTTATGTGATTATTTATGTTATGTGATACGTATGTTATGTGATTATTTATGTTATGTGATATGTATGTTATGTGATTCTTTATGTTATGTGATATGTATGTTATGTGATATGTATGTTATGTGATTATGTATGTTATGTTATATGTATGTTATGTGTATGTTATGTGATTATTTATGTTATGTAATACGTATGTTTTGGTGTGTTTTTGTATGTTTTGTGATATGTATGTTATGTGATGTGTATGTTATGTGATGTGTATGTTATGTTTTATGTATGTTATGTGATATATATGTTATGCAATACGTATGTTTTGGTATGTTTTATTTATGTAAAGAGTTATGTATGTTTTGTGATATGTATTGTATGTGATATGTATGTCATGTATTATGTATGTTATGTGATATCTATGTTAGGTGTTGTTGTTGTTGTTGTTGTTGTTCCCCAGGCTGTCTGGCCGAACAGCCCCAAGGTCTCGAGCAAGGCCAAGGCCATAAACGAGCGCCCCCACAAAATCCTCCCTGCTTACCACTAACAAAGCCCGGGTGACCGAAGCCACTCCAAGGCAGGGAGCTGAGGAGGGTGCGGAAACGCCCGGGAAACCAAAGCCCCACCCAAGGCCCTGTGCCCCTCAGCAATTATGAAGGGAAAGTTGAGGGGTAAGGGAAAAATGTGACGCTTTGGCTCCCAATCTGCCAACTTCTAGGTTGGCAGTAGGGAGGTCAATCCACGGAAAAGACGCCGCCACTTGAGATCTAGAAGATATATAAGTAAAAGGAACAGTCAGAGTAAGCTATGGGTATGGCAGAGATCTCTCAGTTCTCACTCGGATAGACCAGCCCATCACCGCATGACTAGAACCCAATCCTCTCAGCATCAGCTAGGAAAGGCCCTAGAAAGCCGCCTTTGGCGGGGGGATAGCTCCCCTATTTCAACTCCTTTCGGGGGTTGGGCACCCGCCCATATTATGGATATGGATATTATGCATATTATGTGATATATGTGTGTTATGGAATACGCATGTTTTGGTATGTATTATGTATGTAAAATATTATGTATGTTTTGTAACATGTATGTTATGTGATATATATGTTGTGAAATGTGTATGTTATGGTAAATGTTATGTTTGACATGTTGTGGTATTGTGTGTCATGTCACTAATTACACGTTATTACAAGCAGGATATTAGTGGTGGTATGCTGTTGGGTTGCTGGCTCCGTTTTCTATGCATGATAAATAGGATAGACTAAATTAAATGTTTATGGATTCTCATTGACTCGTCTTTTTGGCCCAATTTTTTACCCCTTCTGTACCGGCGATGTCTATTTAACTTTATTCTGGCTACTGTTAGACGATTTTATTAGCTTGATATAGGCCTCCAGCAATAAACAGCCTTAGAACTATCTCAGTTAACCATCTTTACTACCACAGATCCTTCTTAAACGGCACAAAATCGTCTAAGTATAGCTAGAATAAAATTACAGATGAGGTTAACCTCTTCAGTATACAATGACACAGTTTATATTGAATCCTGGCTAACGTTAGACAAATATATTTAGCTTACGTAGAACTTTTAGGAATCAAAAGACCTACACTCCATCTCGATTGACCCTTTTTACAGGGAGATGGGTCGTTTTTCTGGTTCCCCTTCTCCCTCATGTTTAGCCCCATTATTTTTCAGATTTTAAGACGTTCGCCCCATTAGTTTGTCGATTTTAAAACCTGCTGCCCCATTTCTGTCAATGTTAAGACCTTTCGTGCTGTCGATTTATTCCTGGCAAGCGATAGCAAGCCTGTAATTTAAGAGGAACCTTCTACAGAAAAATGTACAAAGTTATCTAGAAATGGGGTCTAGGTGGCGTCTTTTTAAGCTTAATGGAGGTCTAGCGAGGAAAGAAAATGCGTAATGAAAAACTCGACCAAAAAAATTAACCATCCCCCCCCTTAACCCCCAGAGTGCCAACCAGTTATGGACCTTGCCACGCCCAGTGCTGGTCAACTTAACTTATTTTAATGGCTAATTATATCAGGGTTGGATGAAAAAGGAGGAATATTGGTAAACAAAAATAAAGCACTCACCTATATAGTCTATTTTCGCCCGAAGATGGGTTCCCGAAGTTACCGAGATAGTTGAAAGTAGTTGTGTGGTTACCTAAGACTTTATCGCCATTTTAGGAGAGAGAGACGGGGGGGGGGGGGGAGGGGCAATTTGCAACTTGGAGGAATAATGATGAGTATGGACTGCATTTGGTATGCAAACATATGTTTGTGATGTACGTACAAGCAAAGCACGAGAGGAGCTCATGGTTAGGACAAATACGACAAAGAAGTATTTTGTGAAAAACATTTAGTGACGCTTATGTATATATGCAAATATATAGTATATATCTGTGGACAAAACGGTCTTTAAACTAGTATGTATGTATGTATGTCTCTATAATATATACTGTATATATATATATATAAAATAAATGCATTTGTATTTAATAAGAAAAATCATAAATTAATTAATCATGACCACGATCTGCCTCATAAGTCCCATGTTTGATCACAGGAAGTCAAGAAAAAAGATACGCTCAAGTGTTGTGGCTAGAAAACCCGCCTTTCTCGCCACAAAGAACGCGTCTGAATAGCGGCCCTCTCGTACAGACGGCCAAATAAATCATGTCGCGGCACCAAGTATATTCCGACCAATTATTAGTATCAGCACTATCTAAGCATTCATTCATCGTTTCGAGTGAGATATACAAACACGTTCCTATCTTGACACACCCTATTCAACATCCGACAGACATTAATACAGCATACATCGAGCAAAACGTAATGACAGCGGCGACACGACTTATTTGGCCCCCTCGTATATACCCCGGGAAGTGAATGGGAATAAAAAAGTTGATTCATAACTAAATGGAATGAATGAGGCGTGGCGTGGTTAGTGCCTCCTTTAACCCTTTTAAATTGACTTGACTCATTCATTCGGTTTAGTTCGGATATTATTAGACGATCTTATAAGTTCCTTAATTATGACGCCTTTCTTCGTATTGTTTTGGCTAACACTATGCGACTTTATTTGGGTTAAGAAGGATCTGTGGATCTTAAATAGTTACTTGAGATAGAATGGACCCTCATTCAGTACCTAGAGGTGGTTCTTAAGCTGAATACAATCGTCTAATTCTAGCCAGAATACATTAGTAAAAAAATACATTAATCATCGTGTACTGAATTGGTTAAAGGGGGAACTATTATGTGTTTTTACCCCTTTCCTAAGCTAATCGTGTGACGGTAAGTGGACCAAGCAAAAGTATTAATTTGTTTGAAAGCTTCTTCAAGTCACTTAAGAAGTTATATGTTGTCAATAGAGTGCTCCTCCTCAAATGGTGTTTGTCAACTTTTAGGTGCCTATGTGTGTGATTGTGTGTGTGTGTGTGTGTGTGTGTGTGTGCGTGTGTGTAATTGTCATCATATGCTGGTTACCATGAGACGATTTGCTTTAGTAATCTACCTATAGGACTCAAATGGATAGTACGATCTCAATAAACCCTCTCAGTAACATAGGTCCTGCTTAAGCTGCATAAAGTCATCTAATGTTAGCCAGAATCCAAGGTAAAAGGCGCCATGGTGCTGAAGGGGTTAACAGCCCTTCTCCAAGTTTAATTCCCATCCGCCCCATTAGTTTTCAGATTTTAAGACGTTCGGCCTACTAGTTTTCAGATTTTAATACTTTTCGCCCCTCTTCTTTGTAAATATTAAGATTTGTCATGTCATTTAGGTGTCGAGTTTTTTCCTGGCGAGCGAAAGCAAGCCTGTAATTTAGGAGGAATTTTCTACCGAAAAATGTACAAATTTATCTAGAACGGGGATCTTGGGGTATTTATTTTAAAGCTTGATGGAGGTTTATAGAGGAAACTAAAACCAAATAATTAGGTCAATAAATAAGCAAACAAATACGCCCACCCCCCTTTAATACGCCCACCCCCCTTTAATACGCCCACCTCCCTTTAATACGCCCACCCCCTTTAATACGCTCACACCACTTTTAATACGCTCACCCCCCTTTAATACGCTCACCCCCCTTTTAATACGCTCACCCCCCTTTTAATACGCTCACCCCCCTTGTAATACGCTCACCCCCCTTGTAATACGCTCACCCCCCTTTAATACGCCCACCCGCCTTTAATACGTCCACCCCCCTTTAATACGCCCACCCCCCTTTAATACGCCCACCCCCCCTTGAATACGCCCACCCCCCCTTGAATACGCCCACCCCCCTTTAATACGCCCACCCCCCTTTAATACGCCCACCCCCCTTTAATACGCCCACCCCCCCTTTAATACGCCCACCCGCCTTTAATACGTCCACCCCCCTTTAATACGCCCACCCCCCTTTAATAAATACGCCCACCCCCCTTTAATACGCCCACCACCCTTTAATACGCCCAACCCCCCTTTAATACTCCCACCCCCCTTTAATACGCCTACCCCCCTTTAATACGCCCACCCCCCTTTAATACGCCCACCCCCCTTTAATACGCCCACCCCCCTTTAATTCCCAGCCGCCTCTCTTACGATTGTCTGCTCTGTAAACAATCAGGAATAAACAGGAGGTAAACACAATGCTGTTCGGCCTATTAATGGTGATTTACCTTTGATTATTTGAAATACCTCTATAATATATCTCCTAGTTGTGACCAGAAAGGTAGCCGAAAAGTGTTATCAACACGAATATTCTTTTTAATATCATAACCACTTAAATTATCCTTCTTATGCCTTCCTTAAGATTTGTTTATATAGCAAGTGTACTTGGATCCCGTGTATCATAGAAGACAGCGAAGTTAATTAACCAAAGATGTCTCCATCGATAGGACACCACACAAGACGTTGGATGTAGAGATAGCTCATATCCTCCAAAGGTTTCTCAATAAACAATCTTTAAAAAAAAATAATAATAATAAATAAAAAAATATATACACAAACACACACACACACACACACACACACACACACACCACTCTACTGAATTAACCCTTTCAGTATATAACCACGCATTCCTTTATTAACGGCATAGTATTTATTTATTAGCTTATTTATTACTGTTTTAGTTTCCTCCCTAGACCTCCATCAAGCTTAACCCCTTGAAGCTCTGACTCGTTTTAACATTCTATGTTGGCTATCATTAGACGATTTTGTGCAGCTTAGGAAGGATTTGTGGATATTTAACGGGTAAATACTATCTCAATCAACCCTCTGACTTCCATATACCCTTCCTAATCTGAATACAATCGTCTAGTAATTACCAGAAAACGGAGAAGAAATGCGTGTTGGGTCTTGAAAGGGTTAATGTATATCTTCAAGATCCCTCTTTGAGATAAATTTGGGTCAAGCGGTCTTATCAGCTGATTTGAGCCATATGCACTGAACGCAGTCATCAAATTCTTCTAAATTTGGTTGATTAATGTTCAGATTCAGGTGTTTAAATTGGGTGGGTGAAGCCCCTAAACCCCCAGTTATGTTCATCAAGCCATCACCATTACGCAACTATACTGTAGGTTTGTTAATTTGAATTAGGCTAGCAATCCTTACCTAATAACTTCTCTAACTCAAAAAGGACTACCGTAATCGAGCTAACATTTCCTCCATTAGGGACGAGTCAGCCAGGGAATGTGTGTGCAAATTTACAAACCACTCGCTCCATCCCTTTTTGATTTACAGAGGTTTGGAGTCAACATTTCTGACCTAATTACACTGAATTGACTACAGTATAACTCGACGTGATTGTAATAACGATCCAACACACTTTTCTATTGATCATTATAAGAGGTTTCCATTTATTGATCATTATAAGAGGTTTCCATTTATTGATCATTATAAGAGGTTTCCATTTATTTAGAACTGCCCATTAGATTTTGAGATATTTTTGGTACCAATCGAGCAGGGGAAGGCACATAGGCATATGATAAGGAGTTGCTGGAACTCCTGTTTCATTTGTCTGGTTTCCCTCACTGATTCTATTTGTGCCTCACTTACACAGGCAGTAATCCAGCCAAGTCTCCCAAACACCTCCTCCTCCTATTCATTTCACTACACTTGACAAGCACACCACACTTCTTTCCAACACACCTAAGTTACCTCTAACGTGCCTTGCTTTTGGCTGTCTATCACTCTTTCAATCTTGAGGGGGACACTTGTCACAGACATCATTGCCTTTTGTATCGTTCATACACATAGCCAAACACAAAATAAAAAGACAGACTGACAGCGACGATCATTTTTGATTTGACCTATAATTATTACAGAGTCAATATATAGTCATAGGAAAAAATACAGTAATAACATACCAGTCGTTAAGTACCGTACAGACACAACAAAGCCATTAGACCCTATAGTAGTTAGTGGGACCAAACGAGCCTACAGAGACCCCAACCCTTACCAATCACTATCACGGTTCAATACACACACACACACACACGCACACGCACACGCACACACACACACACACACACACACACACACACTCACTCTCACTCTCACTCTCTCTCTCTCTCTCTCTCTCTCTCAACACGGCACTAGTCACGCACAAACCCACAGGGAAATTTAAACCCGTATTTCATTTGTGTTTATGGAAATAGATGAGGTTAACCCCTTCAGTACCGCGACACTTTTTATCCACTATATTCTGGCTTACTATACAGTATATCATTTTATTTGGATAATAATATATGATTTTACTAGCTAACTTTATATGATGTTATTGGTTAACTTTATATGATTTTACTGGCTAACGTTATATGATGTTATTGGCTATCATTATATAATTTTACAGGCTAATATTATATGATTTTACATTCTAACTTGCAGACTAGAACAAGTATTCATGGTCACTATAGGCTGCTTCTCTCTCATTTTATATATATATATATACAGTATATATATGCTGTATATATATATTATTATTAATGTTAGTATCCTTCTAATAATAAAGGAAGATTGCCGAATTTATTTTAAGTACGGTTTATTGTAGGAAATATTAGAAAAGTGTTTTGCTGTCCTCTTTGTTCACTATTTGAATATGTGGGGAGTAATCGAACCAATATTTCTACCATTTGGGAAGGGTCAGTAAGGGAGCCGGTGTGGAAATTGACATCCCATTTGCTCTGGCCCTTTTTGAGTTACAGAGGTTAGGGGTCGGGATTTCTGGCCTACCTACTTGGAACAGACTATAGTATTAATGTATTAATGTTTGTTTGTTTTTTTCAAGGCCGGATCACCTGGTTGAAGCCATGTAGTCTGTGTATCTATGTCACTCTCTCCCTGTACCATTCTTTCATTAGAGCATCATAAGTACAGTAATAACGCCAGCCTCACCGTCTCTCTCTCTCTCTTTAATCTCTCTCTCTCTCTCTCTCTCTCTCTCTCTCTCTCTCTCTCTCTCTCTGTACAATGTACACCCAAGGACAATGTACAACCACATTGTACATTGACCGTGGGTGTACATTATCCGTTGGTGTACACTGTCCGTTGGTGTACATTGTCAATGGGTGTACGCTGTCCGTGGGTGTACCATTAACCCCCCTTCCTGATAATAGCTTCTCCGGACTCTACTTATCAGCTTAACCCTCTCCGACATATGACGCGATTTTGAGCCTATTAGGGATACTTTCAAGCCTTTGTTACCATCAGGGGTATTTAGAAACCTTTAGTTTAGTTGTTGTTGTTGTTGTTCCCTAAGCTGCCTGGCCGAACAGCCCCGAGTCCCTAAGGAAGGCCATGGCCACGGTCGGGCTTTCCCGCAGAGCTCTCAAAGAATTGTGTTGAGTTCTGTATTGTGTGTGTGTGTGTGGTGTGAGAGGTGTGAGAACTGCCCGGCGCGACCGCAGCCGCTCCAAGGACGCGTGCCCCCAGGGAGGGGGCAGGGGATAGTTGTGGCGGTTTGGCTCCCGGAAACTGCTCCCCACGGTCGGCAGCCTGCTCCTCCACTGTCGGTGATCTTGTCCCCGGACGGGAGGGTCGGCAGCCATCCATGGTCGGCAGTTCCGGGAGGTGGTCCCACGGCGTAGACGCCGCTACTCCAGGACCCTTCAGTTTAGTTACTTCAACCTCAGCAATTGTCTTTGAGTTAGCTGTGGGCAGAAAACTAATTTTGGAGAGATAATTATAAGAGTGAGAGAACTCTATTTCTTATTGCTAATCTGGCAACCTCTGTGTCATAAATGTGTGAAAGGGTTAATAAGGGGGTCATTTATTTGCTTGTTTATTTATCTTTCTATAATTTATTCTAGTTTCCTTCCTAGACCTCCATCAAGTTTAATACACACAAAAAAAAACATCTCCTAGACCCCCCTTCAAGATGCATTTGTACATTTTTCGATAGATGTTAGAAAATGTTTCGGCCGAACTAAATGGGACGTAACCAGGGAAGGGGCTCCAAATAAACCACCCCTGGATAAGATAGGGTTAAAGGGAAAGCAATCTCCAGGGCAGCGCGGAAGAAAGGCTTGCTTGGAAAATACACAGGCATGCAGTAAATGGAATGTCGGCAACGTCATCAAACTATCGAGACCTGCATGGGGTGAAACGTCTTATACCCACCCAACTAACGATCTAATGGGGTGAAACGTCTTTAAATCGCCAAACTGAGGGGGTGAAACGTCTTTAAATCGCCAAACTAATGGGACGAAACCAGAGAAAGAGGTCCAATTAGACCACCCTTGGATTAGATAGGGTTACAGGGAAAGCAATCTCCGAGGCAGCGCGGAAGAAAGGCTGCTTGCAAAATACACAGGCATGCAGTAAATGGAATGTTGGCAACGTCATCATGCACGAAACCCACGTCGCTTCGTAGTATTGCATTCTCTTTAGATACCGGTAGGAGTTTATTTATGCGTGTAGATGTGTATGTATATGTGTATGCGTGTATATATCTTTGTGTGTGTACTTATTTATGCATTTAGTTAGGCGTGTATTAATGTGT
>CM064525.1:14118994-14145187 GCA_032716605.1 Paralithodes platypus
TATGCATTGATATGTTATGTAATATCCTCATTCTAAAAGTGCGGATGCGGATTTTGTAAAAATGCGGATGATTTGTGGATGCGGATGCCGATATTTGATAAATCTCTTGTATATATATATATATATATATATATATATATATATATATATATATATATATACAGTATATGGCAATTCCAAGTTAAGTTTCTACTATTATTTGTTTCATAATTTTTATTACACATGCGCGCTCACAAACTCATGATTACAATCATAATAATTTTGCTTCAAGAAAGAAGGGTTTATCATATTAATTTTCTACTTTAGTATAGCATTTTTATTACCGCTCACAGGTGTTTGTACATGTATAAATATATATAGTCCGGGAAGAACTCGGGTTAATATCTTTCCGGGTTTACAGTCTAAGTGTCTTGTATTCTTTATTAAGATCTATATATATATTTGTTTTAAAGTCAAATTACACTGAAATGTATATACATATTTCACGACGTCATCCATATATTCTCGGTATTGTATTTTCGTAATGGACACGTACTATTTTTGGTTTTCGTATTATCATGTAAATATATATTCCGGAAGATCTCTGCCCCATTAACCCCTTCTGTACCGTAGACGTCTCTTTAGTTTCGTTCTTGATATTATTTGACGATTATATTCAGTTTAAAAATGGGCCTCCAGGATTTAACAGGCTTCGAACTATCTCACTTACCCTTTTAATCCACCACAGATCCCCCTTAACCACCATGACGTAATTTTCACCATATTCTGGTTACCATTAGACGATTTTCTTTAGTTTATAATCCACCTCTACGACTCAAATGGGTACAATACGATCTCCGTAAACCCTTTTAATACCATAGGTCCTTCTTAAACTGCATAAAATCGTCTAATTTTAGCCACAATCAAAGCTAAAAAGAATGGGTTGAGGGGGTAGTACTCGCTTTTTTTGGACCCCCTTCTCCCTCATGTTTAGCATATTAGTATTGAGGTTTTAAGACGTTCGTTCCGTCAGTTTGGCGATTTTGAGACCTTTCGCCTCATCTTGTTATCAATATTAAGACCTTTCGTGCCCTTTAGGTGTCGATTTTTTCCTGGCGAGCGATAGCGAGCCTCTAATTTTATAAGGAACCGGCCTTCGGCCGGGAATTTTTTCTACCGAAAAATTTACAAATTTATCTTGAAAGGGGGTCTAGGGGTGGTTTGTAAGCTTGATGGAGGTCTAGCAAGGAAACTATAACATCAATTAATATATAAATATATAGACCAAAAACCAAGCACTACCCCCTTAAAGTGGTTTCTATCTCGTAAATTAAAGCAAGGTGGGAGCTGCAATTGCCTCAGCCGTTTTTAAGAGCACTCATGTTGCATACGTAATGTGCTCGTTGCTTTCTTTCTGGGCAGCTGCAGGTTAGTGTCGACAGTAGGATTATTTTCTTACGTCATATATTGCGTCTGCTATCATCGACCTATAGCCTACTGTATATATTTGTTTTTATATTTTGTTAATATAATATTATTTATGAGGTTAATAACTCTACTCTGTTTCTTTTTAACATCATATATTGCGTCTGCTATCATCGACCTATATATTATATATATATATATATATATATATATAT
The DNA here is from genome assembly GCA_032716605.1 of Paralithodes platypus. NCBI lineage: Eukaryota > Metazoa > Arthropoda > Malacostraca > Decapoda > Lithodidae > Paralithodes > Paralithodes platypus. The sequence goes on from CM064525.1 coordinate 14,120,614, forward strand.
ACAGTATATTTTTAACGGGGAATGGTTTACTTTTTTGCCTATTTATTTATGTCTTTATATATTCATGTTTAGCTTCCTCACTAGACCTTCATCAAGCTTAGGGGGGGGATGGGCCGGTTTTCTGGACCCCCTTCTCCCTCATGTTTAGCTCAATTAGTTTTCAGATTTTAAGATTTTTGCCCCATTAGTTTATCGATTTTAAGACCTCTCACCCCATTTCTTCGTCAATATTTAGACCTTTCGTGCTATTTACAGTAGGTGTCGATTTTTTCCCTGGCGAACGATACTGAGTCTGTAATTTTGGAAGAACCAGCCTTCGGCCGGTAAATTTTTCTTGATGGAAGTCTAGGGAGGAAACTAGAAAAATAAGGAATACATGCAAAAATCGCCCAAAAAGTGAACCATCTCCCCTTAGAAAGTCGCCACCTAGAACCCCCTTCGAGATAAATGTGTACATTTTTTGTCGCTCGCCAGGAAAAAATCGACACCTAAATGGCACGAAAGGTCCTAATATTGACAAAGAAATGGGTTGAAAGGTGTAAAAATCGCCAAACTAATTAAACGAACTTCTTAAAATATGAAAACTAGTGGGGCTAAACATGAGGGGGAAAGGAGGCCAGAAAAACGACCCATCTCCCCTTAAAGTGGTACGGTATGTGTCCTAATTATAAAAATATCTTCACATTAAAGTTCTTGTTTTTGTGTATAAAGAATTACAGAGAATACTATTTATGTAAGTCGATTTAGTTTAAAGGCTGACCTCATGAAATAAACTGTTATTTATGAGATTAATAACTAGTTATACCGTACATTATAAATTATACTAAGGAAAACATGTTGGTGCCAAATGTTGGTGAGCTTTTGCGATTTTCTTTATGTACACTCGGTCCAAAAAGTATCTGCACCCCTACCCCGATAATCTGGCGTGTACAGCTTGGTAGTATAGGTAGTAGGTCGTAGGTAGTAGGTCGTAGGTAGTAGGTCGTAGGTAGTAGGTCGTAGGTAGTATAGGTAGATAGTAGTATAGATAGATATAGCTACAGGTAGATATACAAACCCTACCAAGCTGTACACACCAGATTATCAGGGTAGGGGTGCAGATACTTTTTGGACCGAGTGTACATATATCCATTGATATTGATGTTCAGATAAAGTCAGACATATATTAATAAATACATAATAAATACATAATAAATACATAATAAATACATAATAATACATAATAATACATAATAAATACATAATAAATACATAATAAATACATAATAAATACATAATAAATACATAATAATACATAATAAATACATAATAAATACATAATAATACATAATAAATACATAATAAATACATAATAAGTTCTTACCTCTCACTAAAACATTACACTTTCCATAATGCAGTTGGGTCTGAGTACATGATTAGATTGATATCCAAAATTCGAAAATGGATATTAATCGTGATCGTGTACTCAACCTTTAACTGTGTTGGTGGTGTAATGGTGCCGTTGTAAATGCTTATCCCTCAATACCTTCATCTGATCATCTGGTTTAGATGCTTATGTTCTGGGTGAGGTGTCCCGAGTTCGAATCCCGGGAGGACCATATACTTTCATTAATGTATTCAAGTACATTGGGGTTTATAATGAAGGATTAATGTTAAGAACGGGGTGGATTACATACTCTGTATATACTTTCATTAATTTCATTGGAGGTATTTGGTGTTGTGGTGAAATTAATTAAAAATAGATAAATATATAGCTTATTTACTCTATAAATCAATCTAACTGTCTTCGTGGTGCGATGCATAAGGTGTTGATATTCGGTGTGAGCGTCCTGGGTTCGAATCCACGGACTGCCACATGTGTTTGTAAATTTCATTAATCGATTTTAGGAGTATAGTTGGTTGTTGGAAGGAACATAATAATTAATATATTTGGATAAAGAAAATCGCAAGAACTCTCGAACATTTGTCAGTATCTGTACATAATAGCTCTGTACAGTCGCGCTAATAAGTGATGTCCCGGCACCAAGTATGTTTTGATCAATAATTGGTATCAGCAATATCTAAGCGTCATTTCTTCATATCGAGTGAAAAATATAAACATGTTCCTACACTTACCCACCCTATTCAACATCTAACAGACATTAATACAGCACAGAGCAAGCTAAATGTAATGACAGCTGAGACATGACTTATTAGCGCCACCGTACATAGCCTTATAGCTAATGGTTAACAGAAAACGGTTTAAGGGGAGATGGGCTGGTTTTTATGGTCCCTCTTCTTCGTCATGTTTAGCGCCATTAGTTTTCAGATTTGAATATGTTCGGCCCATTAGTTTGGCGATTTGATTACTTTTCGTCCAACACACACACACACACACACACACACACACACACACACACACACACACACACACACACACACACACACACACACCTAGACGTCTTTCCTCGAGGTCAGAGTATCGAGTCCAGGATTGGCCCCATTAAGCTGACCACCCCTCCTCACCGTTTACCTCCCCCCCCACCCCCCCCCCCCCCCCCCCCCCCCCCCCCCGTCCCCCCCGAATCCGCCCTCCGATACTTTTATGACGCTTTTTATTACTCTTGTTTTATATTTTTCTGGATCGGGGTCTTTTCTTGCCTTGGGTTCGATTTCCTTTTTCGTTCTCCTGGGCAATTGGTTGAGAAGTTGGAAGTTAAAATGTGTAAGGGTATTTATTGTGTTAATGACTAGGATTTTAAACGTGTGCCTGTGTGTGTGTTTTTTTTTTTGTTTTTTTTTTTTTTTTCCCTACGGTTTTTGTTAGTGTTGTTGGAAGTATTAATATTATTATTATTATTATTATTATTATTATTAGTATTAGTATTAAAATTATGTTTATTATTATTATTATTATTATTATTATTATTACTATTATTATTATTATATTAGTACTATTTTTAGTTGTAGCAGCAGTAGTAATTGTAGTAATTATTGCAGTAGTCGTAGTAGTAGTAGTAGTAGTAGTAGCTCCTTGAGAGCCATCCTGAACTGCTAAAATAGCCTGATGGTAACTAGTATTAAATGTGAAGTTGCTTTATGACTTCTGAAGGAGTTAGCAAATATTGTTTTCAGGAGAGCGTTTGATACCAGAGCATATGAGCCCCGAAATGTTGGGAGATAAAAGTCACTGTTACAAAAGATCTCCTCTCGAGATAAATTTGTAAATGTTTTGGTTGAAAAATGTCCTGGGCGAAGACCGATTCCTTCAAATTTTACAGGCTCGCTATCGCTCGCTATCCCTCTCCGATTGTAAAATATCCTGTAGATCATATGTGTAATCTAACCCTTTCAGTACCGGTGCCGTCCTTTGAGCTTGATTCTGCCTACTATTAGACCATTTTATTAAGGTTCCAAAAATGACCTCCAGCCGTTGAGAGGCTTTTAACTATCTCACTTAACCCTTTTTCCTACCACAGACCCTTCTTAAACTGAAAATAATATTAATTTACCCTTTTTACTACCACAGATCCTCCTTAAACTGCGCAAAACCCTCTAAATAAAGCTAGAATACAATTTGAAAAGACATCGCCGGTACAGGAGTTAAGGGGAGCTTTTAAGTTGGTTTCCTACTCCTCCAGCAATCTAAAAATGTCATCCCCTTGACCCCCTTTCAAGATAAATTTGTACATTTTTCGGTAGAAAAATTTCCCGGCCAAAGGCCGGTTACTCTTAAATTACAGGCTCGCTATCGCTCGCCAGAATAAAATCGACACCTCAATGGCACGAAAGATCTTAAAATTACCAGAATGGGGCGTAAATTTTTAAAATCGCCAAACTAATGGGGCGAGCGTCTTAAAATCTCAAAAGCAAGGGGGCTAGACATGAGGGAGAAAGGAGTCAAGAAAAAAGTCCCTCAAGTGGAAATCTCCCCTTAAATCCCCCTCTGATTGTCCGGATTCTCCCCCCGACCCACGGGATCGGTAAGGTGCCCACTGGAAATGACTTTTACAATGGTGTTTAGAAGCGACGGCAATGATACCCGCTTTTTATAGCAATTTCTTTGATGCAACCTATTTCTGATCCTTCCCATGAAAAAGACGACTCCTAAATTATACGAGAAGTCTTTATTGACAAGGAAAAGGGGCAAATGGTCTCACAATCGCCAAACTAATGGGTCGAACGTCTTAAAATCTGAAAACTAAAGGGGCTAAGCATGAGGGAAAAGGATGTTCAGCAAATTCGACCATCTTCCTTTAAGTTTGCTATCACAAGTGTTCCCATATTTATTTAGGAACTTGTTTGGGATATTTAGGAACTGGTTTGGGATATTTAGGAACCGGTTAGGGATATTTAGGAGCTTGTTAGGGTTAGTTTGATAATACAAGTGTTCCCATATTTAGAAAGTGGTCATGTCGGTTACATAAAATATACCCGACTTTCCAGCCTGGACACGTAGCGGGAACTTTCGCAAACTTTCCACCGGGGAGCCGTTTCAGGGGCCTGGTTCTTATCGCTGGTAAAATAAAGTATAAGTAGCCGTGGGTGGAAGGTGGGAGAGGCTGTTTCTTGGCTGCCCACGCCCCCTTCCCTGGATCTCATCATGTCGCTTAATGGGTGATTCGGCCCCGTAATAGGTGCCCCCATTATCGGCAATCTGTGTTCTTACCCCCCTGCCCCCCCCCGCCCCCCCCCCCGCCCCGTGACGCAGAAGGGGGGGAAGGATACATTTCCCAGCTCACGGTTTTACATGACAAGAAGTGGAAGGTGGGGGGGTTGTGGAAAGTGGGTTGAGGATTGTGGGTGGGGAATAGTGGGATGTGGGTAGGGAGTGGGAGTAAGGGATTTTGGGTGGGAGTAAAGGGGTGTGGAAAGTGGGTCGAGGATTGTGGGTAGGGAGTACAAAGGAGTACAAAGGAGTACAAAGGAAATCAAGCAACAACATCTAGTGACCCTTCTAGGTTGCTTGTCCTCCAGAACACTGAGGATCAAGTGTCCAAACAGTGGTTTAGAGTGGGTAAGGGAACATTGGAAAGGGAATTACTGCCCTGGAACTAATGTCCGTGGCAGGATTAGGAAGTTAGTAGGGGACAGATGGGTTAGTAACTGAGGGGGGGATAAAATAAAGTTATTAATTTACAAACGCAGTCAGTCGCGGGTTTGATGCGAGATATTTGTCTAGGCGGAGTTTAAATGAATCAACGGTGATGCAGTCTATAACGTTTCGGGGAAGCCCATTCCACAAGTTGACAACTCGATTGAAGAAGAAATTCTTAGATTCGTGTGAGTTAAAAGATTTACCAATAATTTTGCAACCGTTTCCCCGCGTGTAATTAGATTGGTCGATAGTGAAGTACTTACTACAGTTCATATTGTCGATGCCTTTGATGATTTTGAACACTTGAATTAAGTCACCTCTTAATCTGCGTTGGGTTAAAGGAAATATATTTAATTCTCTAAGACGCTCTTCGTATGGTTTGTTCTTTAGGCTAGGTATCATTTTGGTACCGTAACTCTACGTTGAACTCGTTCTAGCTTGTTTATATCTTTTTGGTAATAAGGGCACCAGGATTGAACGCAGTATTCCAGAAGAGGGCGGACTAAGGAATTGTAAAGGGTTAGGATAACTTCTTTGGATTTATGCTCAAATGACCTGCCTATAAAGCCAATTATTTTGTTTGCCTTCTTAACAACTTCTGAACATTGTTGACTCGGTTTTAGGTTACTCGATATTGTTACTCCCAGATCGGTTTCTCTGTTTACATTCTTAAGCTGAGTGCCATTCATCGAATAGTTTGCTTTCTCATTTAGGTATCCGATATGTAGTACTTTACATTTATCCACATTGAAACTCATTTGCCAATTTGGGCCCAACGTGACAATTTATCTAGATTGTGTTGCATATCGTCAACTTGTTCTTTTGAGAGTACGCTATTTGCAATGTTTGTATCGTCAGCAAATTTTGAGATTGTACAGGTGAGACCCTCATCTATGTCGTTGATGTAAATTAGAAAGAGAATTGGTCCTAGTACTGATCCCTGGGGTACCCCGCTACTTACATTGGTCCATTTAGATGCCTTACCGTTTATGACTACTCTTTGCTTTCTGTCGCTGAGCCAATTATCTATCCATTTCAACACACCGTCTTGTATTCCATGCGCTTTTAGTTTTAGCAGTAAACGTTTGTGGGGAACTTTGTCAAAGGCCTTTTGAAAATCAAGGTATATAATATCTACAGCTTTACTCTCATCGTAGAGGTTGAGGATATCGTGGAAGAAGTCTAAGAGGTTTGTTAAACAGGAACGTTTTTTACGAAAGCCGTGTTGAGTATCTTTAAGTATGTTATTTTCCTCTAAGTGATTTACGAGTCTGTCTCTTATGACCGTTTCTAGCATTTTACATACAACTGAGGTTAAGATAATTGGACGATAGTTACTGGGTAGGGATGTGGTAGAGGGATGTGGGTAGGGAGTGGGAGTAAGGGATTGTGAATACTTAGGGTTTTGTGGTTAGTGGGTAGGGGGAATGTGGATAGTGGGTAGGGGGTTGTGGAAACTGGGTAGGGGGTTGTGGGAAGTGGATAGGGGTTGTGAATAGGGAGTAAGAGGTTGTGGGAAGTAGGTAGGGGATTATGGGAAGTGGGTAGGGTGTAGTGGGTAGGGGGTTGTGTGTAGTGGGTAGGGGGTTGTGGGTAGGGAGTAAATGGTTGTGAGTAGGGGGTTGTGGGTAGGGAGTAGGGGATTGTGGGAAAGAGGTTGAACAGCTCAGGAAGGATCTTAACCCTATCATACACTAGGGGTTGCTGTTTAGTATTCAGAAATAGAATTATCTTAATCTCATAATTACCTCTCCAAAATTAATTACAGAGGTTGGAGTAACTAAACTTAAGGTTTCTAAATAATAATGATGGTTACAATTGCTTTTAATCCTTTCCGTACCGGTGACGTACTTTTCGTTATATTGTTGCAATGTGACTTGACACGAAAATGGAACTTTGCAGTAAGGGACCCAAACGCGGAGAACGAACTCCCAAGTTCGAACCTCGAAACCGCGAAAATTTAACATTTTCGCGGTTTCAAGGCTCGAACTTGGGGGTTCGTTTTCCGATTTTGGGTCCCTTACTGCAAAGTTCCATTTTCGTCAGGTGAAGGTATTGAGGGATAAGCCTTTACAACAGCACCTTGTAGCTACTTTTTAATTTTCCTATTTGCTGAAGAGTGTAGAGAGAGGAGAAGGGGTGTTGGAGAGAGAGGAAGCTGTTGGAGTGGCTTTGTTATGTGTGTTATTAGTCTGTATGTCTTAGAGGTGTCCCCCGACTGGGTGTGAGCATGTGAAACACGCTAGGACGTACTACCACACCCACTAAATGTCTGCCTTGGCTGGGATCGATCTCAGGTCAAGCAGATTCACACGTGAGTGTGCTCTCCACTCTCGAGTCCAGATCTAATGTAGCCTATGCACAAACATAACAGCAAAAATAACAATAGTACAAATTATAATACTGATAATAACACACAATAAACGCAGCTAATAACCATCAAATAACCGCGTACCAATAAAGGAGTGTGACGCAAGATTCTTACTCACCTCCGGCACCCCCAATAAATCCTCACTCAGGTATATGCTGACCTCGTTGGCAGGACCCGTAATTAACAAAGTGTCATGGCCTCGCTGTTATTCGCTCGCTCACCAGTTATGTCAGGAGCGGGGTGTCAAACGAAAGTAGAGTCATTTATGTTTAGTCTTTATTAGTTTTATTAATGTATGAATTATTATGTTCCTTCCAACAACCAACCATACTCCTAAAATCGATTAATGAAATTTACAAACACATGTGGCAGTCCGTGGACTCGAACCCAGGATGCTCACACCGAAAATCAACACCTTATACATCGCACCACGAAGACCGTTAAAGGTTGGTGGACACTGCCTACGAACAAAGATAGAATGATGGTTTATAGTTACGGACGTGATACAATGGCTAGAACAATGCTATGTCATGTCCATTTTCGTATATTATGCAAAGATAGATTTTTTTTCTTTTCTATTTAGATTAGGTAGACAAAAGGTAAACCTGCCTATGACGAGTGCCTCCCCCAGAGTTGAAAGAGTAACAGGGCCAAAATCAAGGAATGTCCGAGCCAAAGGAGGGTTTATAGTTCAAATCATGTCTTCGGACGTGATACAATGGCCAAGACAATGCTATGTCATTTCCATTTTCTTATAGTCTGTCTCATATTGATACCAATCTTAAAACCATATTGTCCCTGTTGTATACACTGCGTCAGGGTGAGCGCTGTAGAATAAAAACAACAACAACAACAATGATAGCAACTAGAGCAACAACAACAATATAAATAATAATATAATTAACAATAATAATAATAATGATACTACTAATAATAATAATAATAATACAAAAATTATAAGAAAACAGCATCAATATTTACAACAATAAACAAATAAATCCTTGAAAATTTCCCCAGCTTAACTCGGGAACTCCAACAGCAAATCATATATCAATTTTGACTGAACACTCTCAGGTCCCAAAGCGGAAATGCTGGTCGGTTATTCCTGCAGTTGCCGTTGCTCTTGTCAAGTTGAGGAAGCCTTAAGCCTTAAGGGGGTAGTACTCGCTTTTATCCCCCCGCCCCCTTCTCCCTCATGTTTATTATATTAGTTTTGAGGTCTTAGGGCGTTCATTCCGTTAGTTTGGCGATTTTGAGACCTTTCGCCTCATTTTTTTTGTCAATATTAAGACCTTTCGTGCCCTATTAGGTGTCTATATGTTCCTGGCGAGCGATAGCGAGCCTCTAATTTTAGAAGGAACCGGCCTTTGGCCGGGAAATTTTTATACCAAAAAATGTACACATTTATTTTGAAAGGGGGTATAGAAGGTGTTTTGAAAGGGGGTATAGAAGGTGTTTTGAAAGGGGGTATAGAAGGTGTTTTGAAAGGGGGTATAGAAGGTGTTTTGAAAGGGGGTATAGAAGGTGTTTTGAAAGTGGGTATAGAAGGTGTTTTGAAAGGGGGTATAGAAGGTGTTTTGAAAGGGGGGTATAGAAGGTGTTTTGAAAGGGGGTATAGAAGGTGTTTTGAAAGGGGGTATAGAAGGTGTTTTGAAAGGGGGGTATAGAAGGTGTTTTGAAAGGGGGTATAGAAGGTGTTTTGAAAGGGGGTATAGAAGGTGTTTTGAAAGGGGGTATAGAAGTGTTTTGAAAGGGGCTATAGAAGGTGTTTTGAAAGGGGGTATAGAAGGTGTTTTGAAAGGGGGTATAGAAGGTGTTTTGAAAGGGGGTATAGAAGGTGTTTTGAAAGGGGGTATAGAAGGTGTTTTGAAAGGGGGTATAGAAGGTGTTTTGAAAGGGGGTATAGAGGGTGTTTTTCTAAGCTTGATGGAGGTCTAGCGAGGAAACTAAAAAGTGAATAATATATATACATACAGTATATAGACCAAAAACCAAGCACTACCCCCTTAAGGGGACAGTGGTTATTGTTTGGGGTCTATTTATTTATATATTAATTTATTTTTTAGTTTCCTCCCTAGACCTTCATCAAACTTACACAAAACATCCATTAGATCCCCCTTCGAGATTAATTTGTACATTTTTCGGTAGAAAAATTTCACGGCCGAAGGCCGTTTCCTCCACAATTACAGGCTCGCTATCGCTCGCCAGGAAAACATCGACACCTATGGGGTACGAAAGGTTTTATTTTTGACAAAGAAATGGGGGCGAATCTTAAAATTGACACAATAACGGGGAAAACGTCTTAAAATCTCAAAGCTAATGGGGATAAGCATGAGGAAGAAAGGGGACCAGAAAAGACGGCCCCTCTCCCCCCTTGAGCCAACATGAGTACATTGTAGGAAGTTAGTGCGGGCGTCTCTCTTCGCAAATACAAGTTCCGGAGTTGTTGGAAGTTTTGTTTGGAGGGGTTGGTGGCGGAGATACTGGCTGAAGGGTTTATATTATACCAGAGTCCCATTGTTTTTTAAGATTTTATGACGTTCGACACATTAGTTTGGCGATTTTATGAATTTTCGCCCCATTTCTTTGTCAATATTAGGACCTTTCGTACCATTTAGGTGTCGATTGTTTCCTGGAGAGCGATAGCGAGGCTGTAATTCTAAGAGTAACTGGCCTTCGGCCGGGAAATTTTTCTACCGAAAAATGTACACATTTATCAGGGGGTCTATAGGGGGTGAGTTTTACAGGTTTATGGAGGTCTAGGGAGGAAACTAAAAAAAATATATAGAGATTAATAAACACGCAAATAAATGTGCCCATCCCCCCTTAAAGGAAGCTACTTGCACACCCATAACATATGCAAATCACACACCCATATAGCAAGTTAGTGCGGGCGTCTCTCTGCGCAAATACAAGTTCCGGAGTTGTTGGAAGTTTGGCTTGGAGGGTTGGCGGAGATACCTGGCTAAAGGGTTTATATTACACCAGAGTTGGATTATCGTGTGTTTTTTTTATTAAAGTTATTTGTTGATAATAATAATAATGATAATAATAATAATAATAATAATAATAATAATAATACATGTATAATAATAACAAAAATGATGATAATCATAATAATATTAAAAATAATGGTAATAATAGTAATAATAAAAATAATAATGCATGTACAGGTATTTTATGCATATACTCAGGCACATACCCCATAGCTAGGGGTGGCCGACTCGAGACAGAGCCATATTATGGGTTATTATTACTTGGTACCGCGACATCACTTATTTGGGCAACTGTACAGAAAGGGACATCTATCTATCTATCTATATGCTCAGGCCCAATCCCCATTTTGGGGGTAGCCGACTCAAGACAGAGCAAGAACAGGGAAAACACAAAAACAACATAAAACAAAAAATAAACACAGATAAAAAACACAAACTCACACACATCCAGGTCACCCAGGAGAAGACCCAGAGACCAGGGTTACCAAGGTCGCTCCAGCACTCCCCCGGCCCCTGACCACCCGGAGAGGTTCCGATCTCGGCAGGCAGACATGCAGCGGAGCCAAAGCCACAAGCCCTCCCACCACACTTCCAGGCACACCCTTCATATTAATCGTCTCCCCGGGCCAGGCGCCTGATGGACTATTATCTAGTCGAACTTGCGCCCGACCCCTTACTCCAAATGACCACGTGTTCACTCAACTATTCACAAGCATTCTCCATTCACTCCTGTCCACCACCACTTCCCCTGCCTGATCTATAGTCATTCCTCTATCATCCAAAGCCTTTCTTACACAGTCTCTCCATCTCAATGGGGGTCTTCCTGCCCTTCTATCTCCCCTTCTACCTGACTCACATATTCTCTTTGTAAGCCTTTCATCTCCCATTCGTTCAACATGACCATACCAGCTCAGCACCCTTCTGTCCACTCTGGCTGACAAATGTTCCTGCTGCCCCACTCTCCTACGTATCTCTTCATTCCTCAATCTGTCTCTACGAGTAACTCCACACATACTCCTCAAGCAGCTCATCTCCATCACATCCAGCCCTCTTTTCTCCTTTTTCTTCAGAGCCCATGTCTCAGCCCCATACATCACTGTTGGCACAACAATTCCTTGATACAGTGCACTTTTTACTTTCACTCCGAGAAAGGGACATAGTCAAGTCAAATTGAGTAGTGACAGGGGGTTAGGGGGAAGTGGGGATAGGACAAAAATTAGTTGGATGAAGTGAATTTTAGCAGGAGAAAAAGGTGTCCAGGCTTAACTGGAGCTGCCTGAGGGTTTTCCTGATTTAGCTGCTAAAGAGACTGGCCAGGGCAAGGTCGACAGGGGCGCGTTGGGGGTGACTCCTTGCTGGCTTGGGTATCATCTGCCATGCCATTCCGACATGTCTGTTGGGGGGGGGGGGGGGGGGGGGTTGTTGTGAGCCTCATGGATTGATATGTTTTCGTCATGTACATAGGAAGCTAATCACACACGCATATACGGTCGCGCTAATAAGTCATGTCCTAGCTGTCATTACGTCTGGCTCGCTCTGTGCTGTATTAATGTCTGTCAGATGTTGAATAAGGTGGGTGAGTGTAGGAACATGTTTGTATGTATCACTCGATATGAAGAAATGAAGCCTAGATATTGCTGATACCAATTATTGATCAAAACATACGTGGTGCCGAGACATCAATTATTAGAGCGATTGTACCATTCGTGCATGTTCTAGGTCAGTATAAACATTTGAACTTATCGGAAATCGCATGTGTGTGGCCAATTTTACTCCATTTCTATAATTATACTGCACATGTGCCTGTTTATGTACAATTGTTTGGGGACTATCTCAATATAGCTTAAGGGGGGTGACCTGCTTGTTTTTTTCTCTCTCTCAGGCTTGTATCCATTCGGCCCCATTCAGCCTACTGCTTTAAGACGTTTATCCCCATCCAGGCGTTGATTTATTCCTGGCGAGCGATAGCAAGCCAGCGTTGTATTGAGAAAATTATTGAGATCACCAGTAGAGCGACCCTTAAGGAAGCCAAAATGGCGATCTGAGAGCAGATTATGAGAAGAGAAATGTTTAAGAAATTTGGAAGCAAGAATAGTTTCAAAAACTAGAGAGATACAAGAGATGAGAGCAATTGGACGATAGTTGGAGGGTTGAGAACGGTCACCCTTCTTCGGGACAGGTTGAATGAGAGCAAACTTCCAGCATGAAGGGAAGACATTAGAGGAGAGACAGAGCCGAAGGAGTTTGCCTAGGCAAAGGTTAAAGACGTCATGGTGCTGAAGAGGTTAAAGACGTCATGGTGCTGAAGAGGTTAAAGACGTCATGGTGCTGAAGAGGTTAAAGGGGTAAAATCAATCTCCACGCCGATCTCTCCGTTCTTAGGCAACTTAAGGGAGGTGACCTGTTTTTGTTGTCCTTTTCTATCTTTCTCTGGCTTGTATCCATTTGGCCCCATTCAGCCTACTGTCTTAAGACGTTTATTCCCATCCAGGTGTCAATTGTTTACTGGTGAGCGGTAGCGAGCCAGCATATTTTTTAATTTTGCTTGACAGCAGGCTAAATTTGTACATTTTTCGATAGAAAAATGTGTCCGGCGAAGCCGGATTTCTTCATATAATGCTGGCTGGCTATCGCTCGCCAGGAAGAAATCGACACCTAGATGGGGATAAACGTCTTAAAATAGTTGGCTGAATGGGGCCGCATGGATACAAGCCAGAGAAAGAGAGAAAAGGACAGAAATAACAAAAAGTAGGTCACCCCCCTTAAGAAAGACCTCTAGCAATCAAGGGGGGTATAGTCGTTCTAGCAATCAAGGGGGGTATAGTCGTTCTAGCAATCAAGGGGGGTATAGTCGTTCTTGAATAACCTTTTGACCCGGTCTTCGACCGGGACATTTTTCTACCGAAAAATGTACAAATGTATCTTGAAAGGGGATCTAGGGGGTGTAATTTTATGTTTGATGGAGGTCTAGGGAGCAAACTAAGATCCTCCTCTTAAGTGTAGTGAAATGAATAGGAGGAGGAGGTGTTTGTGAGAGTTCGCTGGATTACTCTCTGTGTAGGTGAGGCACAAATAGAAACAGTGGGGGAAGCCAGGCAAATGAAACAGGAGTTCCAGCAACTCCTTATCATATGCCTATATGTCCTGCTCGATTGGTGCCTGCAATCTCTATATTATCAGACGATTTTGTTCAGATTAGGAAGGGTGTATGGTAGTCAGAGAGTTGATTGAGATAGTAGTTACCGTACCCTTTTGATGCCTACAGATCCTTCCTAAGCTGTATATAATCGTCTCCAGATGACCAAAATTTACTTTCAAAATGCGTCATAATCTTTAAGGGGAGGTTTTTAGTGTGTTTCTTAGACCTCCATCAAGCTTAAAATTACACCCCTTTGAGCCCCTTTCAAGATAAATTTGTACATTTTTCGGTAGAAAAATGTCCCGGCTGATAGCCGGTTTCTCTTAAATTACAGGCTCGCTATCGCTCGCCAGGATAAAATCGACACCTAAATGGTACGAAAGGTATTAAAATTGACAGAAATGGGGCGAAAGTTATTAAAATCGACAAACTAATGGGGCAAACGTCTTACATCCTCAAAAGCAATGGGGCTAAACATGAGAGAGAAGGAAGTTCGAAAGAAAATCCCTCAAGTGGAAACCTCCCCTTAAGGGGGTAGTGCTTGTTTTTTGGTCTATATATTTATCTATCAATTTATTTTTGAGTTTCCTCGCTAGACCTTCATCAAGCTTAACAAACACCTCCTCTAGACCCCCATTCAAGACGAATTTGTAAATTTTTCGGTAAAATGTCCCGGCCGAAAGCCTGTTCCTTCTAAAATTACAGTACAGGCTCGCTATCGCTCGTCAGGAAAAAATCGACACCTAAATGGCACAAAAGGTCTTAATATTGACAAATAAATGAGGCGAAAGGTCTCAATATCGCCAAACTAACGGCAAGAACGTCTTAAAATCTCAAAACTAGTATGTTATAGGCCTGCATGAGAGAGAAGGGGGTTCAGAAAAAGCAACTATCTCTCCCTTAAGGGGTAAATACTCCTTGGTTCAGTGAAATGACCACTTGAGAGTTTCGTTCTATATGGAAATTGGAGCTGTAAACATCGATATTTACCAGATTTAATAGCTAAAATACGGTTGTAGTAAATTTATAAATGCCTAAAGCCTAATTCAATACACTTTTATCCTTTTAAGAAATTCACATTATTATTGCATTTTTGTTAAGGGTCGCTTTTCTGGCCCCCCTTCTGGTCCCCCTTCTGGTCCCCCTTCTGGTCCCCCCTTCTGGTCCCCCTTCTGGTCCCCCCTTCTGGTCCCCCTTCTGGTCCCCCTTCTGGTCCCCCTTCTGGTCCCCCTTCTGGTCCCTCTTCTGGTCCCCCTTCTGGGCCCCCTTCTGGTCCCCCTTCTGGTCCCTCTTCTGGTCCCCCTTCTGGTCCCCCCTTCTGGTCCCCCTTCTGGTCCCCCCTTCTGGTCCCCCCTTCTGGTCCCCCTTCTGGTCCCTCTTCTGGTCCCTCTTCTGGTCCCCCTTCTGGTCCCTCTTCTGTCCCCCTTCTGGTCCCTCTTCTGGGCCCCCTTCTGGTCCCCCTTCTGGTCCCCCTTCTGGGCCCCCTTCTGCCTCATGTTTAGTCTCATTAGTATTCAAGTTTTATGACGTTCGGGTCATTAGTTTGTTGATTGTCAAACCTTTCGTCCCATTTCTATATCACATATATATATATATATATATATATATATATATATATATATATATATACAGTACAGTAAATACATAAATATATAAATACATAAAACCCAATTTTCAACACACTTTTATCATTTCAGAAATATACAATAGTATTGCACATTTGTTAATTGCGATGTTTACGTCTTCAACTTAATTATTGTCTGAAACTCGCAAGTGGTCAATTAATCCTATCTATCAGATGTCTTCATTAACTGTTTATTGTATATTTCTGCATACTGCTTTGTTCCTTATTATTATTATTATTATTAGTAGTAGTAGTAGTAGTAGTAGTATAGTGTCAATAATAATAATAATAATAATAATAATAATATTATTAATATTATTATTATTATTATTATTTATTATTATCATTATTATTATTATTATTATTTATTAATATTATTAATATTATTATTATTATTATTATTATTATTATTTATTATTATTATTATTATTATTTTTATTATTTTTAGTTAACTCCCTAGAGACTTTGATCAATATAGAAAAATTACCCTTTCAAAATATATGTGTACATATTTCGGTAGAATAATGCCCCGGCCTAAGGCTGGTTCTTCCTAGATGGCAAGCTAGTTATCGCTCGCCTGTAAAAACATACATAATGGTACGTAAGGTCTTACAATTGACAAAGAAATGGAGTGAAAGTTCTGAAAATAGTACAATTAGTGCAGCAAACGTCTTAAAATCTTAAAATAAATGGGGCTAAGCATGAAGCACAATGGGATCCAGAACGTTCGGCCCATTAGTTTGGCGATGTTAAGACCTTTCGCCCCATTGTTTTTTTATATTAAGACTCTTCGTGTCATTTAGGTGTCGATTTTTTCCTGGCGAGCGATAACGAGCTTGTTTATTAGGAGGAACCGGATGTACAAAAAAATATATCTTGAAGGGTGAACTGTTTTTTTTTTTTTTTTAAAGTTTGATGGAGGTCGAGGAGGAAACAAGAACAAATAATAAATACATGAACAAATTTACCAAAAAGTTAACCATCTCTCCTTAAGGGGAGATATCCACTTGAGGGATTTTTTTCTTGACTCCTTTCTCCCTCATGTTTAGCCCCATTGCTTTTCTAATTTTAAGACGTTCGCCCCATTATTCTGACGATTTAAAGAACTTTCGACCCATTTCTGTCAATTTTAAGACCTTTCGTGCCATTTAGGTGTCGATTTTATCCTGGCGAGCGATAGCGAGCCTGTTATTTATGAGGAACCGGCTTTTAGCCGGGACATTTTTCTACCGAAAAATGTACAAATTTATCTTTAAAAGGGCTCAAGGGGGTGTAATCTTAAGCTTGATGGATATCTAGAGACCAAACTAAAAACCTCCCCTTAAGTGTGTTTTTCTGTTCTGTTCCGGAGATAATGTATCGATGCAGGAAGCATAGTGTCTATATAATATTTCTGCCTCACGGGAGTTGGAGGCATAGGTACTTTAGTGGATATGAATAATAGACCACCTCTCTCTCTCTCTCTCGCTCTCGCTCTCGCTCTCTCTCTCTCTCTCTCTCTCTCTCTCTCTCTCTCTTCTCTCTCTGTCTGTTCTGTCCTGTGTCGTCTCTCGCTCTCTCTCTCTTTCTCTTATTCTTTATTCTTTGCTTTCTTGCTTGCTATGACATTTGCGTGCTGCTAATTGCTTTGCTTGTTTTGGCCGGTTTCTTTCTCGTTCTGGTCTTTCTCCTATTCGCTCCTTTTCTTTTCTTTTCCTTTCCTTCTCTCTTCTTTCTGTTTCGTCTGTCCGGGTCTTTCTTTTTCTTTCTCTCTTTCTTTCCTTTCCTCTCCTTCTCCCATCTTTCCTCACGTTTCTCATCTCTCTCCTTCTCCTCTCCTCCCCTCCTTCCTATCTCATCATATCTTATTTTCTTTCTTTTCCTCCTCTTGCTTGCTTGCTTCTGTTTTCCCCGCCTTTGTATTTCTTTGTCTGATGTTTCTTTCTCTCTTTCTTTTCTATTTTCTTTTCTTTTTTGTCTTTCTTTTCTTTCTTTCTTCTCTCGCAGCTCAGGTCTCTCACCCTCAAATCGCTCCTCATCTCTCCATCCCTCTCTCTCTCTCTCTCCACCTCCCCCTCTCTCCCCTCATCCTCTCCCCACCCCCCCACCTCGTCTCTCATCTTCCCCACTTCTCCCCCTCCCCATCTCATCTCCTCTCCTCTTCCGCATCCTCTCTCTCAACATCTGGCGAATAAGCTGCGAGCTTGTTCGAGTTCACCAACTACTGTACCTCTTATTGTACCGTACCCTACCCTAAACTGACCTTACTGACCCTACCTTATTACTCCCTTTCATTTCCGTCCTTTATCTTTTCTTTCGTTCCACTTCCTCTCTTCGGCTCTCCTCATCTCCCCATCCTCCCTCTCTCTTCTCTCCCTCCGCTTCGTCTCTTTCTTCTTCTCTCCTCTCCCTCTCCTCTCGGATCTTTCTTTCTTCTCTTTCTTCTCATCCTCCTCTTCTCTTTTCTTTTTCTCTGTCCTCCTCTCGTCTCTTATTTCTTTCTATTCTTCTCTCTCACTCTCTCTCACCTCTCTCTCCCTATCTGCCTCTCTTCTCATCGCTCGCTCAGGCTCATCCCTCCCTCTCTCTTCTTTCGTCTCCCTCCATTCACTCTCTCCCTCTCTCCTCTCTCGACCCTCAATCCCCTCTCTCTCTCTCTCTATCTCGCTCTCCTTCTTTCTTTCTTTCATTCTTTCTCTTCGTCTCTCTCATCCTCACCTCTTTCTTTCTTGCCTCATCTCTCTCAGTCTCTCTCCATTCTTTCCTTTCTTCTCTCCACTCCCCTCCTCTCTCTCCTCTCCACAGCCTCTCTCTCTCCTCTCTCATTCTTTCTTTTCTCTTCTTCTATTCTTGTCTGTCTTTTCTTTTCTTTTCTTCTCGATCTCATCTCTCTTCTTCTTCTCTCCTCTTCTCTCCCTTCTTTCTTCTCCTCTCTCCTTCTCTCTCTTTCTCACCTCCTCTCCATCTCCGTCTCTCTCTCAAATCCCCTCATCTCGTTCTTTCCTTCTCTTCTTCTCTCTCCTTCCCTCTCTCTTCTTTCTCTCACCTTCTCTCTCCTCTTCTTTCTTCTCTCTCTCTCTCCTCACCTTCTCTCTCTCATCCCTCATTCTCCCTACTCTCTCTCTCCTCTCACTCTCTCTCGTCCTCTCTCTCATCACTCTCCTCACTCTCCCCGTCTTCGGCTCTCATCCTCCTCTTCTCTTCTTTCCTTTCTCTCCTCTTCTCTCGCCTCTCTCGTCTCTCTCCCTCTCTCTCCTCCTCGTCTTTCTTCTCTCGTCTCTTTCTTTCTCTTCTCTTTCTTCCTTCTCGCTCTTCTCCCCTCGACTCATCTCTCTCTCTCCGTCCTCCTCTCTCGCCTCATCTCCTACGCGGACTCTCCCTCTCCTCTCGTTCCCTCACCTTCCCCCTCATCTTCTCTCTCCTATCCTTCATCTCCACACAACACCTCGCCTTCTTTCTTCGCACTCTCCCTCACTCCCCCGTTCCTTCGCTCTCTCTCACACTCTCGTTCTTCTTTTCTTTCCTTCTCTCCTCTCACCCGTCATCTCTCTCCAATCTCTGTATCGTTCTCCCTCCCCTCTCTCTCTCTACTCCCCTCGTCCTTGTCGTCTCTTCTCTCTCTTCTTTCTTTCTTCTTCTCCTCTCTCTCTCTCTCTTCGCCTCCTCCGTCTCTCCATCCATCACTCTTCTCCCTTTCTTCTCCATCTCTCTCACTTTACCTCCTCTCACTCCTCTCTCATCTTATCTTTCTTTCCGTTCTTCTCCTCTCCCCTCCTCATCTCCCCCCCCCCCCTTTCTTTCTTCTTCTCTCTCTTCCCTCCGTCTACCTCGAACCATCGTCTCATCCTCCCCTCCCTCGCTCTCATCTGGTCACCCTCCATCTCCTCTATACTCCTCCTCCTCTCTCTCTCTTCTTCCGGCGGCTTTTCTTCTCTCCTCCTCTCTTCGCCTTCTCCTCTCTCTCTCTCCTTTCGTGCTCTCTCTTTTCTTTTCTTCCTCTTCTTTCGTCACCGTCTCTCTCTCCTCTTCTCCTCCTCCTCATCTCTCTCTCCTCCTCTCATCCTCCCCCACTCATCTCCCCTCTGCCCCCCTCGTCTCCACGTCCTCTTCTTCTTTCCTTTCTCTCTTCTCTCTCTCTTCTCTCCTCTCTCTGTCTCTCCCCTTTTTTTCCCCCCTTTTCCCTCATCCCCCTCTCTGCCTTCTCATTCTTTCTTCCTCCCCCCCTCTTTCCCCCCCCCCTCCCCCTCCCCTTCCCCCATCCCCCTCTCCCTTCTCCCCCCCCCCCCCCTCCCATCCCCTACTCCCCTCTCCCCCTCCTCCTCCCTTCCCCCTTTCCCTTCTCCCCTTCTCCCTCTCCCTCCTCTCCTTTCCGCCACCTCCGTCTCCTACTTCCCTCTTCCCCTCCTCACACATCTCTTCTCACATCTCTTCACACACACTCTTCTGATACTTTCTTCTATTCACATAAGACCCAATTCTCCTCTTATGTCCCCTTCCTCTTCTCTCCTCTCATCATCTGCTCTTCCTCTCTCTCTTAATCTTCTCTCAAGCACCCTCGTCTATCTCCTCCTACCTCTCATTGGTTCTTTGCATACCTCCATACCTCAGCTGACACCTGATTTTTTAAATTTCCATTACTAAGATCTAGCTATAAATTGTACCTTATGCTTTTGCATATATACTAACGTACATATGCGGCTTGAGAGGTCACTGACTTCCTCTCTAGTTTCTTTACCTGAATCTGGTTAATGAGAAACTAGGGCTATGTGGTAAGCATCTCAAAATCTCAAAACTAATTGGGCTACACATGAGGGAGAAGGGGTTCCAGAGAAAGCAACTACCTCCCCCTTACACACACACACACACACACACACACACACACACACACACACACACACACACACACACACACACACACTCTTTTAATGTAGGACACGAGACGTCTTTGGAAACTACGGATTTTACACATACAAACAACCAATAACACACATAACAAAGCCACTCCAACAGCTTCCTTTCTCTGCAACACCTCTTCTCCTCTCTATCTACACTCTTCAGAAAAATAGGAAAAGTAGAATTTAGATACGAGGTGCCGTTGTAAAGGCTTATCCCTCAATACCTTCACCTGACCTGACCTGACCACTTACGAATTTCAGGCTATAAGGAGGTTAGCGGTGTAGACGTCGATATTTAGCAGAATTACCAACTAAAATACGGTCGTTGTGCATATATAAATACATAATACGGTCGTTGTGCATATATAAATACATAATACGGTCGTTGTGCATATATAAATACATAATACGGTCGTTGTGCATATATAAATACATAATACGGTCGTTGTGCATATATAAATACATAATACGGTCGTTGTGCATATATAAATACATAATACGGTCGTTGTGCATATATAAATACATAATACGGTCGTTGTGCATATATAAATACATAATACGGTCGTTGTGCATATATAAATACATAATACGGTCGTTGTGCATATATAAATACATAATACGGTCGTTGTGCATATATAAATACATAATACGGTCGTTGTGCATATATAAAGACATTAAATACGGTCGTTGTACATATATGTATATAAAGACATTAAATACGGTCGTTGTACATATATAAATACATAGAACCAAATTAAACACACTTTTTATCCATACAAACTTACATTATTATCTAATTTATTGATTTCACTCCACACACCAAACACCTCCCAACGAAATTAACGATATAATGTGACCCACCGGGCTTCGAACCTGTGTTGGTGGTGTAATGGTTTAGATGCTTATATTTGGGCAACTGTACCAGCGACGTGTGTTACATTCTTTATTCAAGCTACATCTTAACGATATTATGCAGCTTAGGAAGGATCTGGGGTACTTCAAAGGGCTGGTTGAGATAGTGTCAAGCCTAGATGACCTCTATTGGCTAGAGGTCCTTCCTAAGCTGAATAAAAATCGTCTAATAGTTGCCAGAATAGGATGAAAATGGACGTCCCCGGTACTGAACGAGGTTAAGGGAGCCCACCTCGCTATTTTTTCTCTTTCTCTCCCTCTCTCTTTGGCTTGTATCGATTCTGCCCCATTCAGCCTACTGTTTTTAAACGTTTACCCCCATCCAGGTGTTAATATTTTCCTGGCGAGCGGTAGCGAGCCAGCATATATATATTTTTGTTTGAACAGCAAGCGAAGTTTGTACATTTTTCGATAGCAAAATGTCTCCGGCGAAGCCGGATTTCTCCATACAATGCTGGCTCGCCATCGCTCGCCAGGAATAAATCGACACCTTGGATGGGTTAAAAAACGTCTTTACAAACATGTTTGGCTGAATGGGGCCCAATGGATACAAGCTAGAGAAAGAGAGGAAAGGAGAGAAAGATAAAAATAGCAGGTGACTCCCCTTAATTAACTTGAGGACACCAGCTCCGGCCGAAGCACCTGTTTGTTGGGCCTCCGTATCATTATTTAGGTTTATGATCACAACCTTTGATGACGTACACACACACACACACACACACACACACACACACACACACACACACACACACACACACACACACACACAACACTCACACACACACACACACACACACACACACACACACACACAAACACACACACACAAACACACACACACTTAAACACCGTCAGATAAATATGACACAGAGGTTGCCAGATTAGGCAATAAAGAATAGAGTCCTCCTCCACTCTTATAATTACCTCGCCTAAAATTAGTGTTCTGCCCACAGCTAACTCAAAGACAACTGCAGAGGTTGAAGTAACTAAACTAAAGGTTTCTAAATACCCCTGATGGTAACAAAGGCTTTACAGTATCCCTAATCGGCTCAAAATCGCGTCATATGTCGGAGAGGGTTTAGGGGGTAGTGCTTGCTTTTTGGTCTGTTATTATTTATTTTTGAGTTTCCTCGCTAGACCTCCATCAAGCTTAAAAATACCCCCCCTAGACCCCCTTTCAAGATAAACTTTGACATTTATCGATAGAAAAATGTCTCGGCCGGACGCCGGTTGCTACTATATAACACTCTCGCTATCGCTCGCCAGGAATAAAATCGACACCTAAATTGCACGAAGGGTCTGAATATTGACAGAGAAATGGGGTGAATGGTCTTAAAATCGCCAAACTAATAGGTCGAACATCTTAATTAACATCTGAAAACTAATGGGGCTAAACATGAGGGAGAAGGGGGGGCCACAAAAACGAACCATCCCCCATTAACCCTCTCCGACATATGACGCGATTTTGAGCCTATTGGGGATACTTTCAAGCCTTTGTTGCCATCAGGGGTATTTAGAAACCTTTAGTTTAGTTACTTCAACCTCTGCAGTTGTCTTTGAGTTAGCTGTGGGCAGAAAACTAATTTTGGAGAGGTAATTATAAGAGAGAGAACTCTATTTCTTATTGCTAATCTGACAACCTCTGCGTCATATGTGCGTGAAAGGGTTAAGTGCACGTGCGCGGGAACACACCCACACATACTTCCACACTCTTACTCACACCCTCTTCCTCTCCATCTCTTTTAATACGGGGATAATATAGTAAGGTAAATATATTTCAATTTGTTGTAGCCTTTTTTTCTTATCGTAATATACATCACTTGAATTATACTTAATGACTTTAAAGCAATATTAAAATTCTACAACCGTTCCCAAGCACAAGAACATCACTTCCCTCAGGGATCGGTACTAGGACCAATTTTCTTTCTAATTTACATCAACGAGATAGATGAGGGTCTCACCTGTACAATTTCAAAGTTTGCTGACGATACAAACATTGCAAATATCGTACTCTCAAAATAACAAGTTGACGATTTGTAACAAAATCTAGATAAGTTGTCATTTTGGGCCCAAATTTGGCAAATGAGTTTCAATGCGGATAAACGTAAAAAACTACATATCGGATACCAAAATGAGAAAGCAAACTATTCGATGAATGGCATTCAGCTTAAGAGTGTAGACAGAGAAACCGATCTGGGAGTAACAATATCGAGTAACCTAAAAACCCAGCCAACAATGTACAGAAGTTGTTAAGAAGGCAAACAAAATAATTGGCTTTATAGGCAGGTCATTTGAGCATAAATCCATAGATATTATCATAACTCTTTACAAATCCGTAGTCTGCCCTCTTCTGGAATACTGCGTTCAATCCTGGAGTCCTTATTATCAACGAGGAGCGTCTTAAAGAATTAAATATATTTCCTTTAACCCAGCGCAGATTAAGAGGTGACTTAATTCAAGTGTTCCAAATCATCAAAGGCATCGACAATATGAACTGTAGTAAGAACTTCACAATCGACCAATTTAATTACACGCGGGGAAACGGTTGCAAAATTATTGCTAAATCTTTTAACTCGCACGAATCTAAGAATTTCTTCTTCAATCGAGTTGTCAACTTGTGGAATGGGCTTCCCCGAGACGTTATAGACTACAGCACCGTTGATTATTTTAAACTTCGCCTAGACAAATATCTTGCATCAAACCCGCGACTGACTGTGTTTGTAAATGAATAATTTTATTATAATTATGCCCCCCTCAGATTCATCAAGGATTATTGCGTAATAATATATATATATATATATATATATATATATATATATATATATATATATATATATATATATATATATATATATATATTAATTACTAAGACGTTACTCTCTTTTTCCCAGATATACGAAAGATCACTTATAACTGTGTTATGTTACTAACCCAACTGTCCCCTACTAACTTCTTAATCCAGCCAAGGACATTAGTTCCAGGGCAGTAGTTCCCTTTCCAATTTTCCCTTACCCACTCTAAACCACTGTTTGGATACTTGATCATCAGTGTTTTGGAGGACAAGTAGCCTTGAGGGGTCACTAGACCTGTTGTTGCTTGATTTCCTTTGTACTTCTTTGTACTCACAGATACAATGACCTTAACTAAACAAGCGGGTGAAAACAATGAAAGTTATGTGCACAGTGAGGGGCATGCACGTAATACCGATAACAATGAAGGTTATGTGGACAGTGAGGGGCATGCACGTAATACCGATAACAATGAAGGTTATGTGGACAGTGAGGGGCATGCACGTAATACCGATAACAATGAAGGTTATGTGGACAGTGAGGGGCATGCACGTAATACCGATAACAATGAAGGTTATGATGACAGTGAGGGGCATGCACGTAATACCGATAACAATGAAGGTTATGTGGACAGTGAGGGGCATGCACGTAATACCGATAACAATGAAGTGTATGTGGACAGTGAGGGTAGCATGGAATTTTACGTAATACCGTTGATATCACTGAAGGTTATGATGGACAGTGATGGCATGCACGTTAATAAGGTTGGATACACAATGAAGGTTATGTGGA
>CM064525.1:14145287-14203786 GCA_032716605.1 Paralithodes platypus
CACCCATTTCCCATGTCGAGTGTTCTCGCCATTGACAATAGTGACGTCATGCTAAACACGCCAGTTCTCGCCACATAAAATAACTTAGATAAGCTATATTTCTATGTTGTTAGGACACATTGATGAAAGTTCTTCAGTATCATGCCCTTAAAACCAAGCAGATCCCAATGGACATTGTAGTTTGAATAGGTTTCATCCCCGGAATTCACCTTTTAACTTATTGTCCACGGTTACAGGCTTCGCGAGGGACCAGACAGGAACGTACACCATTAGCTTGTATTTCCTGACGGGGATGCTCCTCTTCAACGTCACCTTCTGGACTCTCCTGCCCCTAGTGGATGTCTGGGAGGCTCACAGGCAAGAGCTGAGCAGGCAGGGGAGGCCAGCAGACGAGCACGGCAGGCAGGACAGCAGATGGAATATGTTTTGGAAGCGCGCACAGAAACCTGGAAATCAAGAGGTGGAAGCAGTGGAACGAGGCAACGCAAGCAGAGGGTGTTTTGGAAGACAAGTGCAGACACCAAAAGATCAGAATAGAGCAGAAAATAATAATAGCGGCGAAAGCAGACAGGAGAAACTGATGCTGAGGGCCGTTGAACAGAGCCACCTTCTGCCTGACCAGGATACTAGATGGTCACCTGTGCCTAATTATACCTCCATATCACACACAAAATAGGCAATAATTTAGGTAAATGTTAATTAGTAAACCGAATATAACTTATTTTCGAGTGACTATGGATATATATTATATATATTATAATAACGAGTACTTTGGCTTGAAAGGTATAATGTAATATTTATACCACTAGATATATATTATTTAAACATACGGGTATTATATCTACAATAATTCGATTACATACTACTCACATACACAGATAAGTCAATTATACAAACATGATTTATTGCATGCAGATGTTTAAAAATGTATAAATATCTTGTAAATACCAAAATTACATAAAACTCATTTACATAAACTAAAATGGCTTGCTACTTTTTGGCACAACAACACGACACCCAGATAAATTACACAATAAATAACTCGCTAATATTTTATCAGCGATGGTTTATCCCTAGTTAGTTTGTTAAATCATATTTTATGCATATCCTACATAATCATCTATTTATACGCAGAAAATTATAAATGTTACAATTCCACCTTTATTTCAGACTTATTTTTTATTTTTATTTTATTTTTATTTTATGTTTTAGCTCTAAAGGTAATACATCGTGAACTTGCAGTGTGCCATATATCTATAAGAGTTTATAGAATATAGACCCTTTGAGTTACCTCTTAGATTATATGACGGTTGTGTTATTGTACTTATTGCTGTATACTCATTGTACTTGTCTTAAAAAGGATCTTGGCTATTAAAGTTATAATGACTATCTTGAGTAATTATCTACCTCTGCAAGATCTCGCCAAATTACACTCAGCTAGAGATAATAAACAACAATTACATCATAATAAACACTGACTCTACACTTGATGACATTTATTGCCTTTGATATTCCAAAGGATTATCGACTCTCGGTAACCATTGCCAGTCCATTCAAGTACCCTAGGTGTGTGAGGGCAGCCTAGATGTGTGTGAATTTGTATTTTAGTATAGTATTATTATTATTGTTGTGTTTTGATATTTTATTTGTATATTTGTTTTGAATTATTTATTATTATTATTTTGTTGTTGTTGTGTGTGTATGTGTGTTTGTGTTGTATTGTGTTGTCCCTGTTCGGGTTCTGCCTCCAGTCGGCCACCCCCAGGCATAGGGTATAGAGTATATAGATAGATAGATAGATAGATAGATACCGGCATTCAAGTACACAGGTCGGTAGATAGCAGTGTTAAATGAATAACTAGGGTAAATTGCTGTACCATTGAGTAACATAAACCAAGATCCCAGTGAACAGATATCACACCTGTGGGTGTTAACTATTTCACTACTATGACACCATTTCCATGTTGTTCTGGCCGTTATTTGATGATATTTGAAATGCCGCAATACGACTTAGAATTCCTCGCCACAACAACAACAACAACAACAGAGTTCACCGTGGATACCAACGTTTGTATACTACTGAATTAAATACCGCTTTGTGTACACTCGCATACCATAGTCTCTTGCCCACTCATAACTATTCGTAGATTTCACCTCTTTCTAATTATGAAGTATATCTCGAAACTAACTAATGAAAATAATGTTCTATACAACAACTATAAAACTATATATACTATTTGTTGAAAAGCAAGTTCTATCCAAAAATTAATCCAAATAATTATAGTTGCATAAAAATATATATAGAGGGTCAACGAATCCTTATGAGTGGGCTAAAGACTATGGTTTCCGAATATACCACTGGCAGTAATCAAATGGCTTTCTTTATTTTTGGCTGTAGTAATTTGTGTACCACTTGAACAGCCATTGCTTTGTTTGAGACTGATAACCAACCACCAATGGACTTTGTTTACAACTGGTCATCTGATAACCAACCACCAAGGGACTTTGTTTACAACTGGTCATCTGATAACCAACCACCAAGGGACTTTGTTTACAACTGGTCATCTGATAACCAACCACCAAGGGACTTCGTTTACAACTGGTCATCTGATAACCAACCACCAAGGGACTTTGTTTACAACTGGTCATCTGATAACCAACCACGAAGGGACTTCGTTTACAACTGGTCATCTGATAACCAACCACCAAGGGACATTGTTTACAACTGGTCATCTGATAACCAACCACGAAGGGACTTCGTTTACAACTGGTCATCTGATAACCAACCACCAAGGGACTTTGTTTACAACTGGTCATCTGATAACCAACCACCAAGGGACTTTGTTTACAACTGGTCATCTGATAACCAACCACCAAGGGACTTTGTTTACAACTGGTCATCTGATAACCAACCACGAAGGGACTTTGTTTACAACTGGTCATCTGATAACCAACCACCAAGGGACTTTGTTTACAACTGGTCATCTGATAACCAACCACCAAGGGACTTTGTTTACAACTGGTCATCTGATAACCAACCACCAAGGGACTTTGTTTACAACTGGTCATATTAGCTTGTGTAATATTAGCACATCTGCTGACTCCAAGCCACCATCACTGACCATCAACAGAACCAAGCTTTCAATACCAAAGTTTCAAATATACCTGGACACCAAGACTCCACCTAAATATAAACACCATATGAGGAGGAGCACTGTATTGACACACAGACGCTGGAGCTCTGCTGCCCTCCTCAGAATAAACTGAAGAAGCCATCAACAGCACCGAAAATGTTAACCCCTTGAGGATCATGACACATTTTAGCCGTTTATTCTGGCTGTCATTAGATTAATTTATACAGCTTAGGAGGGATCTGTGGGAGCTAACAATTTAGGGAATATCTCAATCAAACCCCTAACTTCCATGTATAGTTCCTAATGTGAATAAAATCGTGTAAAAATAGCCACAGCATATGAAAGAAGTGCGTCTTGGATCCTCAAAGGGTTAATATTAATACCTGTTGCTCTGCATCACCGGAGAGCCCTCTCCATTACTCGCAAGATATGATAGCCGTGCATCTCATTACCATATGGCTTTTAAAAGGCTCTACGATATCAATTGGTGTGTAGTACAACACATATTATAATATACAGTATATCCTGTTGATGTTTATTATGCAGCCTTTCTGAGTATGTGATCGATAATAATGTGTAGGTGTGCTAATGTCCGATTTGTTGGGTGTGTGTGTGTGTGTTTTTTTGTTTTTCATTTTTGTCTTCATAATATTGTTTTGCTAAATAGTCAATGCGTTATTTTAACATGGTGATTTTGATCGTTTCCTTTGTCTTTATATTGTGTGGTTCCTGTTTTGGTTTTACATTTGATATTAATTCCATGTAATTTATCTGTTATAATGATATAGCTTTTTATCGTGTGTAGGCTATATGGGTCTTATGTACTTATGTGGTACTTATGTGAGTGTGTATGTACTTATGTAGGTCTTATGTGGTACTTATGTGAGTGTGTATGTACTTATGTGGTAGTTATGTGAGTGTGTATGTACTTATGTAGGTCTTCTGTACTTATGTGAGTGTGTATGTACGTATGTAGGTCTTATGTACTTATGTAGGTCTTATGTGGTACTTATGTGAGTGTGTATGTACTTATGTAGGTCTTATGTGGTACTTATGTGAGTGTGTATGTACGTATGTAGGTCTTATGTACTTATGTGGGTGTGTAATTGTGTATGTACTTATGGGTCCAGGCAATAAGCGGCTGTCTTAACCTTCAACTGTCTTGATGGTGTAATAGTTAGTGTGTTCAAACAATCTGTATGTGGTAACCCTGGTTCGAATCCCGGCGGATCACATGCTTTCATTATTTGCATTGAGGGTGTTTGGTGTTGCAGTGAAATTAATATAAATAGATTATAAGAAAAAATAAGACAAATGAAAATCTGACAAATATCTTCAAGGGGGCCCACCTCGCTTGTTTTTCTCATTCTCTCCTTCTTTCTTTGGCTTGTATCCACTCGGCCCCATTCAGCCTACTGTTTTAAGACGTTTACCCCCATCCAGGTGTCAATAATTTCCTGGCGAGCGGTAACGAGCCAGCATATATATATTTTTGTTTTGACACCTAGCTAAATTTGTACATTTTTCGATAGAAACATTTCTCCGGTGAAGCCGGATTTCTTCATACAATGCTTGTTCGCAATTGCTCGCCAGGAAGAAATGGACACCTGGATGGGGATAAACGTCTTAAAACAGTTGGCTGAACGGGGCCGAATGGATACAAGCCAGAGAAAGAGAGAAAAAGAGAGAAAGAGAAAAAAAACACGTGACCCCCCCTTAAAGTCAGAAAGAGGCATAGAAACAGAACTACCAATAAAACCTCCCCAACACCCTGGTACTGGGGAGAAATGCCCCCTTCCCCCCCCCCCCCCCCAATTCCCTGGTACTGTGGAGAAATGGCCCCCATCTCTCCAATGACGTCTCGTTTGCCTCACTCGTGGATTATCGTACGGAAATTATATTATTCTTTTGACAGGGAATTATTGGAGCGATTTTGTTGCTTAAAATTCTACTGTTAGGGCAAAATGGGAGGGTTTGGGGGGGGGGGGTTGTGTGTGTGTGCGTGTGTGGAGGAAGGGGGAGTGAAATGTGTGAATGTTTATCAGTGTGTGTGTGTGTGTGTGTGTGCATCTCTTGAGTATATGTTTATATGGATGAGATGTATGTGAGGAGAGGTCGGGAAGGGGAAGTGTCTCTCTCTCTCTCTCTCTCTCTCTCTCTCTCTCTCTCTCTCTCTCTCTCTCTCTCTCTCTCTCTCTCTCTCTCTCTCTCTCTTCTCTCTCTTCTCTCTCTCTCTCTCTCCTCTCTCTCTCTCTCTCTCTCTCTCTCTCTCTCTCTCTCTCTCTCTCCAGCACCGTTGATTCATTTAAACTTCGCCTAGACAAATATCTCGCATCAAACCCGCGACTGACTGCGTTTGTAAATGAATAACTTTATTTTATCCCCCCCTCAGTTACTAACCCATCTGTCCCCTACTAACTTTCTAATCCTGCCACGGACATTAGTTCCAGGGCAGTAGTTCCCTTTCCAATGTTCCCTTACCCACTCTAAACCACTGTTTGGACACTTGATCCTCAGTGTTTTG
This sequence comes from Paralithodes platypus, assembly GCA_032716605.1. Lineage (NCBI taxonomy): Eukaryota > Metazoa > Arthropoda > Malacostraca > Decapoda > Lithodidae > Paralithodes > Paralithodes platypus. Next base: position 14,150,946 of record CM064525.1, read on the forward strand.
GAGGACAAGCAGCCTAGAAGGGTCACTAGACCTTTTGTTGCTCGATTTCATTTGTACTCTTTTGTAGTCTCTCTCTCTCTCTCTCTCCCTCTCTCATTTCTCCCTCTCTCTCTCTCTCTCTCTCCTCTCTCTCTCCTCTCTCCTCTCTCTCTCTCTCTCTCCCTCTCTCTCTCTCTCCTCTCTCTCTCTCTCTCTCTCTCTTCTCTCTCTCTCTCTCTCCTCTCTCCTCTCTCCTCTCTCTCTCTCTCTCTCTCTCTCTCTCTCTCTCTCCGGGTACATTGTTCCTGCACTGTCTTATAATTAAGGTTAAATACATCATCGTGGCCCGGTGTATAAAAAGCCCAGGCCGCCTAGCTTATCATGCCATTGTTCCGGCGCCCCTCCTCCCACCCACCCACCTACCCCTTGCTAATTCACGAACAGTCCGATGAAACTGTGATGCGGACAACTGGAAATTATCTTGGCTCGGGATTTAAGAAGAGATGGGTTGGTTTTACTGGCACCCCTTCTCCCTTGTGTTTAGCCCCATTGTGTTCTAATATTTTATGACGTTCGGCCCTTTACTTTGGCTATTTTAAGACATTTCGCCCCATTTATTTGCCAATATAAGAGTTTTCGTACCATTTAGGTGTCGAATTTTTCCTGGCGAGCGATAGCGTGACTGTAATTTTAAGAATAACCGGCTTTTGGCCGGGAAATTTTTCTACCGAAAAATGTACATATATATCTTGAAGGGGGTTCCAGGGGGTGTATTTTACAGCTTGATGGAGGTCTAGGGAGGAAGTAAAACATGAATAAATAATAACAATATATGCAAATAAACCAGCCCATCTCTCCTTAAGCCTGTATCAAACGAGAGCTTTTCCCTCAACATTTATCCTCAACACTGATCTGGCAGCTTATGAGGCCAACATAAATAATATTTCGGTAGCCTAAATTCATCTACCATCAGTCTAGTTATTGATTATTATGTGTTTTCCACCAACCAACTTCACCTGTAAACTCAATTAATGAACTCAACAAATACATGTGGCACTCCAAGGACTCGAACCTAGGATACTCACATCAACAAATACATGTGGCACTCCAAGGACTCGAACCTAGGATACTCACATCGAAATACATGTGGCACTCCAAGGACTCGAACCTAGGATACTCACATCGAAATACATGTGGCACTCCAAGGACTCGAACCTAGGATACTCACATCAACAAATACATGTGGCACTCCAAGGACTCGAACCTAGGATACTCACATCGAAATTCCGCGCACTTATGCATTACGCTATCAAGACGCTACCAAGACTGGAGCCCCTTTTCGAGAACCCCAGTCCCTTGTTCTTCTGAGGCTCAGGCCACGATTTATGTTCCAGAGTGTACGACCTGTGTTACTGTAAATACATGTTAAGGGGAGGTATTTAGTTTGTTTCCTAGACCTCCATCAAGCTTAAAATTACACTCCCTTGAGTCCCTTTCAAGATAAATTTGTACATTTTTCGGTAGAAAAATTTCCCGGCCGAAGGCCGGTTCCTCTTAAATTACAGGCTCGCTATCGCTCGCCAGGATAAAATCGACACCTGAATGGCACGAAAGGTCTTAATATGGGGCGAAAGTTCTTAAAATCGCTAAACTAATGGGGAAAACGTTTTATAATATCAAAAGCAATGGGGCTAATCATGAGGGAGAAAGGGGTCAAGACAAAAATCCCTCAAATGGAGATCTCCCCTTAAGATATTCATGGTCCCTATTCTACCTACCCCCAAGTATAATGCTAAGGGAGCCCACCTCGCTTTTTGTCTTTCTCTTCCTCTCTCTTTGGCTTGTATTCATTCAGCCCCATTCATCCAACTGTTTTAAGGCGTTTATTCCCATCCAGGTGTCGATTTCTTCCTGGCGAGCGATAGCGATCCAGCATTGTATGGAGAAATCCGGCTTCGCTGGAGACATTCTTCTATCGAAAAATTTACAAATTTAGCTTGTCAAAACAAAAATATATATATGCTGGCTCGCTACCGCTCGCCAGGAAAATAGTGACACCTGGATGGGGGTAAACGTCTTAAAACAGTAGGTTGAATGGGGCCGAATGGATACAAGCCAGGGAAAGAGAGAAAAGGAGAGAAATATCAAATAAGCCGGTGACCCGCCTTAAGGTATTCACGGCCACAATTCTACCCTCAGTATAATATTGAGGGGACAGTGGTTATTGAGGGGACAGTGGTTATTGAGGGGACAGTGGTTATTGAGGGGACAGTGGTTATTGAGGGGACAGTGGTTATTGAGGGGACAGTGGTTATTGAGGGGACAGTGGTTATTGAGGGGACAGTGGTTATTGAGGGGACTGGTTATTGAGGGGACAGTGGTTATTGAGGGGACAGTGGTTATTGAGGCCAGTGGTTTATTGAGGGGACAGTGGTTATTGAGGGGCAGGTATTGAGGGGACAGTGGTTATTGAGAGGACAGTGGTTATTGAGGGGACAGTGGTTATTGAGGGGACAGTGGTTATTGAGGGGACAGTGGTTATTGAGGGGACAGTGGTTATTGAGGGGACAGTGGTTATTGAGGGGGACAGTGGTTATTGAGGGACAGTGGTTATTCGGGGACTGGTTATTTAGGGGACAGTGAGGGGGACAGTGGTATGGGGGACAGTGGTTATTGAGGGGACAGTGGTTATTGAGGGGACAGTGGTTATTGAGGGGACAGTGGTTATTGAGGGGACAGTGGTTATTGAGGGGACAGTGGTTATTGAGGGGACAGTGGTTATTGAGGGGACAGTGGTTATTGAGGGGACTGGTTATTGAGGGGACAGTGGCTATTGAGAGGACAGTGGTTATTAAGGGGACAGTGGTTATTGAGGGGACAGTGGTTATTGAGAGGACAGTGGTTATTGAGGGGACAGTGGTTATTGAGGGGACAGTGGTTATTTTGTTTGGTCTGTATATTTTGATATTATTAAATGTTTTAGTTTCCTCGCTAGACCTTCGTCAAGCTTAACAAAAAACTCCCTAGACCCCCTACAAAATAAATTTATACATTTTTCGATAAAAAAAAATCCCGGCCAAAGGCCGATATCACATAAAATTACAGGCTCGCTATCGCTCTCCAGGAAGAAATTGACACCTAAATTGCACGAACGGTCTTGATATTGATATAGAAATGGTACGAAAGGTTTTAAAATCAACAAACTAATGGGGCGAACGTCTTAAAATCTGAAATCCAATGGGGCTATACATGAGGAAGAAGGAGGACCAGAAAAACGACCCATCTCCCCTTAAGGTATTCATGGCCCCAACTCTAAGGTACCTTCCCTCCAAGTTTAATCAAGAGGCACCTGTCTACAAATGTTCCTCCATTGACCTTTTCTGAAATCCCGAGGCCGGCCACACACACACACACACACACACACACACACACACACACACACACACACACACACAACACACACACACACACACACACACACACACACACACACACACACACACACACACACACACACACACACACACACACACACACACACACACACACACACACAACACACAACACATACACCACACAAGACTACACCACACCATCCCACAGTACATAAAACACTTAACATGCATTTCACGCAATACATTCCCAGTTAAGGAGGCGCGATAATAATGAGCTTAGCTCGCATTGCGTGGATTCCCCTTGACGAACAAGTAACTGAGTAACACACACACACACACACACACACACACACACACACACAACAAAGAGTCGGAGGTATTGGGGGGAAGTTTTTTTTTATCATTAATACAATGCAGCCGAAATGTCTGTCTGTCTGTCTGTCTGTCTGTCCGGAAACTTCCTAGACCGTTCGACGGATTTTCACCAAACTTCACACGAACATTCGGTGGGTGAATGCGACGGTCTTTATTTGTTTTCATTATTATTTTTGTTTCTATTGTTATTATTATTTTGTATTCGTGCCATAGTTATGGTCTTCTCCAGAAATTGTTTTATAAATGTACATTTTGATACAGCAGTTATAAAACACATATACTATTAAATATAAAGCCAAATCCACCCGAAAATCCATCTAGATGGCTATATTTGCATACTGAAAAACAAGATATCATGGTATTTTTATGAGTGACTGAACGCTGTGTGTGTACGTTACCCCAGTTTTACAGATTAAGGGGGTAGTAGCTGGTTGTATTTTTTGTTTTCTATTAATTAATGTATTCAATTATATGTTAGTTTCCTCGCTAGACCTCCATCAAGCCTAGACAAACACCCCCTAGACCTCCGGGCAAGATAAATTTGTAAATGATTCGATATCAAAATATGCCGGCCGAAGGCCGGTTACTCTTAAAATAACAGGCTTTCTATCGCTCGCCAGGAAAAAAATCGACAACTAAATAGCACGAAAGGTCTTAAAATGTACAATGAAATTGGGCGAAAGGTGGTAAAATCGTCAAAATAATGGGCCAAGCGTCTTAAAATCACAAAACTAATGGGGCTAAACATGAGGAAGAAAGGTGACCAGAAAAACGGCCCATCTCCCCTTAATATAAACTAAACCCTATGTCAAACGTCAAGTTCCCCTTATATGGATGTGACGACGGCTGCTGATGAAATTGGTCCGTTTGGAAACTAAGGAGGTGATTATGCTAGAAATGAGTTGTACTGACGGGTTCCATCCTTCTCTCCCTTCCTCCACCCACTCCCTCCTTCCCTCCAATACCCCTGTCTCTCCTTCTCTCCAATACCCCTCCCTCTTTCCCTCCTTCTCTCCATCCCTCGCCCCCCCGGTCCCTCTTTCCCTCCTTCTCTCCACCCTGTCCTTCCTTCCTTCCGGCTTCTCCTATTTTCCCACCTTCCACGCTCCACACCGTCCTTCTTCCTTCCTCCACTCGTCCTCCTCCTCCTCCTCCTTCCTTTCTTCCTTCCCTCTTCTCACTCCCTCCTTCTTTCCCAACTTCCACTCCCCACTCCCTTATCTCCAATCGTCCTTGCCTTCTTTCCTTCCTTCCTTCCCTCCTCTCACTTTTTCCTCCTTTCTCACCTTTCACTCCCCACCCTCTCCTCCCTTCCATCCTTCCTTCCTTCCTTCTTCCTCCTTTCCCACCTTCCTTCCTTCCTTCCTTCCTTCCTTCTTTCCTTCCTTCATTCATTCCTACCTCCCCCACTCCTCCTCCTTCCTTACTTCCTCTCACTCCCTCCTTCTTTTTCATTTTCCACTCCCCACCACCTTGCACTACCCCCCCCCCCTTCCTTTCTTCCCTCCTCCTTTCCTTCCTTCCTTTCTTCCCTCCTCTCGCTCCTTTGATTCATTTAAACTTCGCCTAGACAAATATCTCGCATCAAACCCGTGACTGACTGCGTTTGTAAATGAATAACTTTATTTTATCCCCCCCTCAGTTACTAACCCATCTGTCCCCTACTAACTTCCTAATCCTGCCACGGACATTAGTTCCAGGGCAGTAATTCTCTTTCCAATGTTCCCTTACCCACTCTAAACCACTGTTTGGACACTTGATCCTCAGTGTTTTGGAGGACAAGCTGCCTAGAAGGGTCACTAGAACTGTTGTTGCTTGATTTCCTTTATACTCCTTTGTACTCCTTCCTCCTTTCCCACCTTCCACTCCCCACTCCTTCCTCCTTTCCTTTCATCCCTTCCCTCCCACCTTCCTTCCATCCCTCCTCTCCCTCTTTCACCTCCCCTCCATCCCTCCTCTTCCTTCCTCCTCCCCACCCTCCCCTCCCCTCCATCCCTCCTTCCTTTTTTTTTTTATTTCCTTCCTTCCTTCCTTCCTCCTCCTTTCCCACCTTCCTTCCTCCTCCCCTCCCCTCCTTCCTTCCTCCCCTCTTCCTTCCTCCACTCCTTCCTCCTCCCCTCCTTCCTTCCTCCCCTCCTTCCTTCCTCCACTCGTCCTCCTCTCCTCCCTTCATCCTTCCTCCTCCTCTCCCACCTTCCTTCCTTCCTCCTCCTTTCCCACCTTCCTTCCTCCTCCCCTCCCTCCCTTCCTTCCTTCCTCAACTCGTCCTCCTCCTCCTCCTCTCCTCTTCCTTCCATCCTTCCTTCTTCCACTCGTCCTCCTCTTCCATCCTTCCATCCATCCTTCCTTCCTTCCTTCCCTCTGGCCCTCTCAGCTTTAACCTCCAGCCACCGATGTGAAGACAGGAACTAAATTAATGGGGTTACTCACAACCCTCTGCTCCCAATTCCACTCCTAACAGTAGTGGATTTGGGATTTATTATATATATATATTTTTTGGGGGGGTATTTATTTATTTATGTAGTTATAATATATTTGTTTAATTGTATTTTACTATATAAATTCATGAATTATTATTTTTATTTATCTATTTTATTTCATATTTTTGCATTTACACACAGAAAACATTACTCAAAATTCATCACCAGCTCTGTCGACGAACTGTTCAATCTGACTGTACACCATCAAACAATAACTAAATCATTATAATTATATCAAAAGTCCTTATTTGGAGCCCAGTGGATGAATGAAGCCACTGTACACTCAAAATCAATAGTTTGCTGACAGACTAGCTCATAATCTTTGTAGCTTTAAGGGCACGGTATTATATTTATCTATAAATATTTTGTATTATTACCGGTATATATATATACTGTATATAATTATATATACCGGTATATATATATATATATATACCGGTATATATATTATATATATATATATATTATATATATATATATATATACTATATATATATATATATATTTAAAATTGTTTTAGTTACCGGTAGCTTTCTAGACCTCTATCAAGCTTTAAATAAAAACATCCCAAAGAGATAAATTTGTAAATTTTTTGGTTGAAAAATGTTCCGGCCGAAGGTTGATTCCTCCTAAATCGTCTTCAAGTTATCAATACTAATGGAGTTAAACATGAGGGTGAAGGGGGTCCAGAAAAACACTCTTAACCTAATACCCCGTACTTAATTTTTGTGTGTAGCCTATATGAAACGTAGTTAAATTGGACGAAGTAAGGTTAAACAATAATATTGTGTCACAGGTAAATATGGATAGCATCATGATTGTGGGCATTCGTCTTCTACTAACAAAGCCACGATCTGGGATTTCGGAGCATGAGGGTTACGAATACAGGCTAAAGAACAATCCGAATAGCTGACCCATTAATGCTAGGAATGACAGAAGGAGGAGTAGGAGGAAAGAAGAAGAATGGTATGAATGACAGGAGGATGAGTAGGAGGAATGAAGAAGGATGTTAGGAATGACAGAAGAAGGAGTAGGAGAAATGAAGAAGAATGTTAGGAATGACAGAAGAAGGAGTAGGAGGAATGAAGAAGAATGCTAGTAATGACAGAAGGGGGAATAAGAGGAAAGAAAAATGCTAGGACTGACACTGAATTGGCTGTAGCAGTAATTGGTAATAATTATTAAATACTGTAGTTAAAATGATCCACTGGTTGAGTTGAACGGGACTCCCAAATAAAAGTACTCCCACCAACACCCAGTGTTGCCAATTTAGCTACTTTCCCGCTAGATCTAGAGGTATTTACTTTTTTACGTTTAAGTTTACGTAGTGGGACCCGCAGAGGGCCGCTCTCGGGCGGCATGGTATGCGGGGGTTGTGCATGGGGACTAATGGTTGGGGACAGGATTAGGAAAAGGATCAGGATTAGGGATGTAATGATTGGTGATCAATAGTTCTAAAGGAATCAAGAGTGGGGCTATTAACTATATGAAATGGGAAGTGATTCCACTCTTGGATGCTGCGGGAAAAAATGATTGTCTAAATATGTCCGTGCTTGCCTGATGGGTGAGGTATTTTAGGTTGTGGCGGCGTCACGTAAATCGTATAGGCCTACCTGTAGGGTGTAAATATATATCTTTGTCTATGCCTAGTAAATTGTTAGTGATTGTATCTAACATCTATTGTCTGTGTATTTGTCTTCTTGTTGCAAGTGGGTCTAGTTAATGTCTTGTTTGAGCAAAGTACAAAGGAGTACAAAGGAAATCAAGCAACAACAGATCTAGTGACCCTTCTAGGTTGCTTGTCCTCCAAAACACTGAGGATCAAGTGTCCAAACAGTGGTTTAGAGTGGGTAAGGGAACATTGGAAAGGGAATTACTGCCCTGGAACTAATGTCCGTGGCAGGATTAGGAAGTTAGTAGGGGACAGATGGGTTAGTAACTGAGAGGGGGATAAAATAAAGTTATTCATTTACAAACGCAGTCAGTCGCGGGTTTGATGCGAGATATTTGTCTAGGCGGAGTTTAAATGAATCAACGGTGATGCAGTCTATAACGTTTCGGGGAAGCCCATTCCACAAGTTGACAACTCGATTGAAGAAGAAATTCTTAGATTCGTGTGAGTTAAATAATTACCAATAATTTTGCAACCGTTTCCCCGGGTGTAATTAGATTGGTCGATAGTGAAGTACTTAATACAGTCCATATTGTCGATGCCTTTGATGATTTTGAACACTTGAATTAAGTCACCTCTTAACCTGCGCTGGGTTAAAGGAAATAGATTTAATTCTCTAAGACGCTCTTCGTATGGTTTGTTCTTTAGGCTAGGTATCATTTTGGTAACTCTACGTTGAACTCGTTCTAGCTTGTTTATATCTTTTTGGTAATAAGGGCACCAGGATTGAACGCAGTTAACATGTGACATGTTGTGACATGTTGTGTGTCTGTAATCACGTCTGATCCATCTTGCAGCTTTGTTTTGTATGGCCTCTAGTTTAATTATGTTATTGTGAGTGTGTGGATCCCAGACGGTGTTGCAGTAATCTAAGTGTGGCCGAACAAGTGTTTAAAATTCTAGAATTTTGATGTTTGCGTTACACTTAGTGAGATTCCTGCGCAGGAAGCCCAGAGCCTTCTTAGCCTTTGTTCTGATGCTGCTAACGTGAGTGGTCCACCTCATGTCCGCTGAGATGTGGACCCCCAAATATTAGTGGTAGGGAACAGTATCTAGAAAAGTGCTACTTCGATCTAGAGGCAAATGTTTACATCTAGCAACATGAATTCTAGAGATATGCTGTAGATTTAAGCCATTTTAGAACGATATTGTAGAGATTGTGCCGTTATTTGAGCGATTTTCGGCATTTCTTTACTATCTAGCAGACATATTAATTTGGTAACCCCGCCACAACCACCACGTGAAGACAGGGGGCTCTAAATTAATGACCCACACATTAAGGGGAGGTGGGTCGTTTTTCTGGTCCCCCTTCTTCCTCATGTTTAGCCCCATTAGTTTTCAGATTTTATGACGTTCGTTTCATTACTTTGGCGATTTTTAGACCTTTCGCCCCGTTTCTCTGCCAATATTAAGACCTTTCGTGTCATTAAGGTGTCGATTTTTCCTGGCGAGCGATAGCGAGCCTGTAATTTAAGAGAATCCGGCCTTCGGCTGGGAAATTTTTCTATTGAAAAATTTACAAATTTGAAATGGGGGTCTAGGGGGTGTTTTTTCAAGCTTGATGGAGGTCTAGGGAAGAAACTATTAATATAATATAATACAATGAAAATATGACGGGACTCCCAATAAAAATATGACGGGACTCCCAATAAAAATATGACGGGACTCCCAATAAAAATATGACGGGACTCCCAAAGTACCCCCACCACCACAACCACCACCAAGGGGACATGAAGACAGGGACACTAAATTAATGACCCACCCATTAATAGCACGCCCGCCCACCAAAATTTCCGGCGCCCGTACATCAGGCGGGCGCGGACTGCACTGTTGTTCCGGAAGACGAATAGCTCCATTTTCTTGCGTTAATTTAAGCAACCCGACTTGATTCCATTTCATTTTTCTTTTCGCGCCTCCTGATGAATGCTCGCTCGCTGAGGGGTGGTGATACTGGTTTTATTTTATGCCGTCCAGTTCTGACCAGTGTGGTGGGTGGGCTTGTGTCTTCGGCTCCGCTGCATGTCTGCCGGCCGGCCGAGATCGGAACCTCTCCGGGTGGTCGGGTGCTGGAGGGACCTTGGTGACCCTGGTCTCTGAGTCTTCTCCTGGATCACCTAGATGTGTGTGAATTTGTATTTAGTTAATCCTGAGAAGTTTAATCATAAGGAGATTTTCAAGTATCTCTGTACACGGCCGCACTTAGAAAGACACTCGGACGAAGTTTAAGGGAATATTCCAAAATATTTCGTAAGCGCATCAAAATTGTTCAGTAAATTGTGCACCCCTCATTACTGCAGAGGAATGTACGACATGGGCAGAACTGGGTTGGATATAGTAAACTTGCTCGGCCACCCGTGTTCTTATATGCTAATGAAGGAGATTAATTTCGTTTATCAATGGAGAGAGAGAGAGAGAGATAGAGAGAGAAGGAAGGGAAAGTGAGAGAGTGTAAAAGGGAATTAAATATTATGAGAGAGAGAGAGGGAAAGAGAGAGAGAGAGAGGGGAGGGAAAGTGAGATAGTGTAAAAGGGAAGTAAATATTAAGAGAGAGAGAGAGAGAGAGGGAGGGGAGGAAGGGAAAGTGAGAGTGTAAAAGGGAAGTAAATATTAAGAGAGAGAGAGAGAGAGAGGGAGGGGAGGAAGGGAAAGTGAGAGAGTGTAAAAGTGAAGTAGATGTTAAGAGAGAGAGAGAGAGAGAGATAGGGGGGGGGGGGGGGGTACGGGTTGTGTGAATAATTAAAATGCGATATTAGTTTTCTTTGGAGAGACTGCATAAAAGGGTTACATAGATCACCGACCGCACAGTCCTTGCGGTCCCTACTAAGCAATCCGGAATTAATTTTATCTATCTTTTAACAAAAAACACCCCTTAGACCCCCTTTCAAGATAAATGTGTAAATTTTTTGGTAGATATATGCATCTTCCCTTAATGCCAAACAGAGACCACAAATCAATAGTAGTATCGACTTTATTTTTATTCATTTGTGTATATAAATTATTTATTTAGTTAGTGATTTGATTAGTTATTTGTTATTATTATTATTATTATTATTATTATTAGTATTATTATTATTATACATATATATATATTTTTTTTTGGTAGGTTTATAACTGCTGAAATTACGGCACAGTGATGTCAATATTGCTACCCGTCCTAGAACAGTAAATATTAGGACACACTTTTTATACATTGCATGTTAATATTTGTGTATGTGCAACTGTATCAAAAGCGGTATTCACGCATATGTGTAATATACGGTTATTGTGTTCAGGCTCGGGCACATAAACTAATGAAACGTGTTTTTTTGTTTTTTTTATTATTAAGGAGAGGTGGGTCGTTTTTCTGGTCCCCCTTCTTCCTCGTGTTAAGCCCCATTTTTTTTTTTTTTTTTAGACTATAAGACACGTCTTATAGTCTAACAAAAAAATGGGGCTTAACACGAGGAAGAAGGGGGACCAGAAAAACGACCCACCTCTCCTTAATAATAAAAAAAACAAAAAAACACGTTTCATTAGTTTATGTGCCCGAGCCTGAACACAATAACCGTATATTACACATATGTCCCATTAGTTCGGCGATTTTAACACCTTTCACCTAATGGTTTTGTCAATTATTATGTTACCTCCACCAACCTACTTTACTCCTAAACTCAATTAATGAAATCAACAAATACATGTGGCAGTCCAGGTATTCGAACCTAGGATGCTCACGCCGAATTTAGGACCTTTCCTGACATTTAGGTGTCGTTTTTTCCCTGGTGAGCGATAGCGAACCTGTGATTTTAGGAGGATTCGGCCTTCGGCCAGGAAAATTTTCTACCGAAAAATTTACAGATGTGTGGGGGACTAGGTGGTGTTTTTCTAAGCTTGATGGAGGTCTAGCGAGGAAACTAAGAAATAAAGGAATAAATGAATTAGTAGACAAAAAAAAAAAAAAAAAAAAAAACATCTCCCCTTAATATTTCTGTTACAAATAAACGCGCAATAGTAACAATAGATTTTCGATGAAGTACAGTCGGCCTAATAAGTGAAGTCTCGGCACCAAGTATATTTTGATCAATAATTTGGTATCAATAATAACTAAACTTGATATATTAATTTCGAGTGAGATATACAAACATGCTCCTACACTTACCCACCCTATTCAACATCTGACAGACATTAATACATCACAAAGCGAGCCAAACGCAATGACAGCCAATACATGACTTATTAGCGCTAACGTACAGTCGCGCTAATAAGTCATGGCTCAGCTGTCATTACGTTTGGCTTGCTCTGTGCTGTATTAATGTCTGTCAGATGTTGAATAGGGTGGGTGAGTGTAGGAACATGTTTGTATATTTCACTCGATATGAAAAATTGAAGCTTAGATATTGCTGATACCAATTATTGACCAAAACATACTTGGTGCCGAGACATGACTTATTAGCGCGACTGTAGGGCACTCATAAAAATACGCGGACTTCACTTATTTTTAATTATGGAAGTTTATCTCTGGAAATTACTTTATGACTATAATTGTCCATACTTCAACTACACAACTATATATATATACACTAAGGATTGTGAAAAGCAAATGCTATCCAAAAATAAACCCAGATAGTTATAATTGCTCAAAGAAAACATAGGGGGTCCACGAATGTTCATGAGTGGGCCAGAGACTATGGTATCCGAGTGTACTGGTTAAGGGGAGGTTTCTAGTGTATTGCTTAGACCTCCATCAAGCTTAAAATGACATCCCCTAGACCCCCTTTCAAGATAAATATGTACATTTTTCGGTAGAAAAATGTCCCGGCCGAAGGCCGATTCCTCTTAAGTTACAGGCTCGCTATCGCTCGCCAGGAAAAAATCGACACCTAAATGGCACGAAACGTCTTAAAATTGACAGAAATTGGGCGAAAGTTATTAAAATCGGGCAAACGTCTTAAAATCTCAAAAGCAATGGGGCTAAACATGAGGGAGAAGGAAGTTCGAAAAAATATCCCTCAAGTGGAAACCTCCCCTTAATATGGTCTGCTGGTTGAGTTGACACACACAATGTTTCAAGGTTCAGTAATTAGTCTGCCTCATTATGTGGCTGCATGTGTTATGTCTGCTCAGTGCCAAGCTAAATTTAAGCAGAATGGCAATGAGCTACATATTTTCTCTCTCTCTCTCTCTCTCTCTCTCTCTCTCTCTCTCTCTCTCTCTCTCTCTCTCTCTCTCTCTCTCTCTCTCTCTCTCTATTTACTCTCTCTCTCTCTCTCTCTCTCTCTCTCTCTCTCTCTCTCTCTCTCTCTCTCTCTCTCTCTCTCTCTCTCTCTCTCTCTCTCTCTCTCTCTCTCTCTCTCTCTCTCTATGATAACCCACCCAGAATATCAGTATAAGCGGATTAAACTCTGTCCCTCCATACCACTCGTGTGTTTCCCGTGTTGTTGTTGTTGTTGGTTAATGTATACGGAACTTATGTGTGTGTATGTGGGATTGGTTAACACTGTCTATTCCGACCTCTTGTGGGTTATTAGGATAGTTTGTTTAATTTTTATGGAAGATTTAGTTTGTGTTTTGCCATTTTCGAGCCGTATATTTTAGCTTGTCCCCTAGGCTAACAAAACACCTTTCCAGACTTCCTTCAAATATAAAAATACCCACTTAGAGACCCCATTTAAGTTAGATTTCGAAGGCAGAATCCTTCTTACGTACAGGCTTGCTATCGCTCGCCCAGAAAAGAAAAACCATACCTGAATTGGATGAAGTGTCTTATTATCGCCAAACTCCTCATATGGTGTTTATATTCTTATATGGTGTTTATATGGTGTTTATATGGTGTTTATATGGTGTTTATATGGTGTTTATATGGTGTTTATATTCTTATATGGTGTTTATATGGTGTTTATATTCTTATATGGTGTTTATATGGTGTTTATATTCTTATATGGTGTTTATATGGTGTTTATATGGTGTTTATATGGTGTTTATATTCTTATATGGTGTTTATATGGTGTTTATATGGTGTTTATATTCTTATATGGTGTTTATATTCTTTATATGGTGTTTATATGGTGTTTATATTCTTATATGGTGTTTATATGGTGTTTATATGGTGTTTATATTCTTATATGGTGTTTATATGGTGTTTATATTCTTATATGGTGTTTATATGGTGTTTATATGGTGTTTATATTCTTTATATGGTGTTTATATGGTGTTTATATTCTTATATGGTGTTTATTTGGTGTTTATATTCTTATATGGTGTTTATTGGTGTTTGTATATCTTATATGGTGTTTATATGGTGTTTATATTCTTATATGGTGTTTATATGGTGTTTATATTCTTATATGGTGTTTATATTCTTTATATGGTGTTTATATGGTGTTTATATGGTGTTTATATTCTTATATGGTGTTTATATGGTGTTTATATGGTGTTTATATTCTTATATGGTGTTTATATTCTTTATATGGTGTTTATATGGTGTTTATATGGTGTTTATATTCTTATATGGTGTTTATATGGTGTTTATATGGTGTTTATATTCTTATATGGTGTTTATATTCTTTATATGGTGTTTATATTCTTATATGGTGTTTATATGGTGTTTATATTCTTATATGGTGTTTATATGGTGTTTATATGGTGTTTATATTCTTATATGGTGTTTATATTCTTATATGGTGTTTATATTCTTATATGGTGTTTATATGGTGTTTATATTCTTATATGGTGTTTATATGGTGTTTATATGGTGTTTATATGGTGTTTATATTCTTATATGGTGTTTATATTCTTTATATGGTGTTTATATTCTTATATGGTGTTTATATGGTGTTTATATTCTTATATGGTGTTTATATGGTGTTTATATTCTTATATGGTGTTTATATTCTTTATATGGTGTTTATATTCTTATATGGTGTTTATATGGTGTTTATATTCTTATATGGTGTTTATATTCTTTATATGGTGTTTATATTCTTATATGGTGTTTATATGGTGTTTATATTCTTATATGGTGTTTATATTCTTTATATGGTGTTTATATTCTTATATGGTGTTTATATGGTGTTTATATTCTTATATGGTGTTTATATGGTGTTTATATTCTTATATGGTGTTTATATGGTGTTTATATTCTTATATGGTGTTTATATGGTGTTTATATGGTGTTTATATTCTTATATGGTGTTTATATTCTTATATGGTGTTTATATGGTGTTTATATGGTGTTTATATTCTTATATGGTGTTTATATGGTGTTTATATGGTGTTTATATTCTTATATGGTGTTTATATACATTCTATATGGTGTTTATATACATTCTATATGGTGTTTATATACATTCTATATGGTGTTTATATGGTGTTTATATTCTTATATGGTGTTTATATTCTTATATGGTGTTTATATGGTGTTTATATGGTGTTTATATTCTTATATGGTGTTTATATGGTGTTTATATGGTGTTTATATTCTTATATGGTGTTTATATTCTTATATGGTGTTTATATGGTGTTTATATGGTGTTTATATTCTTATATGGTGTTTATATTCTTATATGGTGTTTATATGGTGTTTATATTCTTATATGGTGTTTATATTCTTATATGGTGTTTATATGGTGTTTATATGGTGTTTATATTCTTTCCGTCAACATTTATTGAATTTATTTCTATCTGTCTGTCTGTATGTATGTATGTCTGCGTACGGAACTTGTGTATGTGATAAGGTATACATGTCGTTATCTGTGCATATACAGTATATATGGTTGTCTGTATGTATGTCTGTGTACTGAACTTATGTATGTGATATGGTATACATGTAGGTCTCTGTGGCTGTATATATGGCAGTGTGTGTGTATGTCTGTGTACGGAACTTGTGTGTATGTGATATGGTATACATATTGTTCTTTGTGTTTGTATATATGACTGTCTGTATGATTGTGTGTCTGTCTGTCTGTTAATATCTGTGTCTATCTGCCAGTACGTCTGTCTGTATATGTATGTATGTCTGTCCGTATGTATCCATGTATGTATGTACTGTTTGTATGTAAGTATATATGTATGTATGTATGAATGTATGTATGTATGTATGTTTGTATATGTATGTTTCTCTTTGCCTGGCTGGTCAATTGCCTTTCATTTAAATATTTTGTATTTACTATAATTGTAATAAAACCAAATATATTAATATATAATAATTGAATTACTGTCTTTGTTATATAGAGATGCAATATACTAATTATCCCTAATTATCCCTGGGCATTTAATTAAATACGCTGGGTTATATAAACAAATCCCTTATTATTTAACTTAAGCCCTTGGATAATAAAGTAGGATTCCGTTGCTGGTGTGTGTGTGTGTGTGTGTGTGTGTGTGTGTGTGTGTGTGTGTGTGTGTGTGTGTTTTGATGTATACGTGGTGAATGTGTGTTTGTGTGTGTATGTAGGTATGTCTTTGGGTATGTCTGTTCGAGTGTGTACGTGGTGTGTGTGTGTGGTGTGCTTGTGTGAGTGTGTGTGTTTGTGTGAGTGTATGTGTGTGTGTGCATAGTAATAGCTCATGTAGTATACTATCTTTAGAAAATAGAAACGAAGAGAGAGAGAGAGAGAGACAGAGAGAGAGACAGAGAGACTATATATACCAAACATATAAAGATAATAGCCCCCTGTCTATCCACGAGCCAAACAGGCAGACAGACACACATACAGACAGAAAGACAGACACAAAGACGTACAGACGTACAGGCACACACAGATAATTCCCACCGTAATTACCAGTCTAATGAAATTTCCGAGGCAGGTATGTTTTTCCCAGCGTGAAATACAGTACAGTGGCCATCCCAACCCTCTTATATGAAATTCTCGCTACCTTGACGACCCTGCTCACCTTATTACCTTGTTTTCTGCCTTGACATATCTATGCACACACCACGTACACACCCAAGCAAAAACCACGTACACAGCCAATCATACACACCCAAACACACACACACACACCACGTACACACCCAAACACACTCACCACGTAGACTGCTAATCAAACACGCCACGTACACGGCCAAGGACATACACCACGTACATAGTCAAGCACTCACCACGTACACAGTCAATCACACACCACGTACACACCCAAACACACTCACCACGTACACTGCTAATCAAACACGCCACGTACACGGCCAAGGACATACACCACATACACAGTCAAGCACACCACGTACACAGTCAAACACACACCACGTACACACACAAACACACTCACCACGTACACTGCTAATCAAACACGCCACGTACACGGCCAAGGACATACACCACATACACAGTCAAGCACACCACATACACAGTCAAACACACACCACGTACACACACAAACACACTCACCACGTACACTGCTAATCAAACACGCCATGTACACGGCCAAGGACATACACCACGTACACAGTCAAGCACTCACCACGTACACAGTCAAACACACACCACGTACACAGTCAAATACACTCACCACGTACACTGCTAATCAAACACGCCACGTACACGGCCAAGGACATACACCACATACACAGTCAAGCACACCACGTACACAGTCAAACACACACCACGTACACTGCTAATCAAACACGCCACGTACACGGCCAAGGACATACACCACATACACAGTCAAGCACACCACGTACACAGTCAAACACACACCACGTACACAGTCAAACACACACCACGTACACAGTCAAACACACACCACGTACACAGTCAAACACACACCACGTACACAGTCAAACACACACCACGTACAGTCAAGCACACACCACGTACACAGTCAAACACACACCACGTACACAGTCAAGCACACACCACGTACACAGTCAAACACACACCACGTACACAGTCAAACACACACCACGTACACAGTCAAGCACACACCACGTACACAGTCAAACACACACCACGTACACAGTCAAGCACACACCACGTACACAGTCAAACACACACCACGTACACAGTCAAACACACACCACGTACACAGTCAAACACACACCACGTACACAGTCAAACACACACCACGTACAGTCAAGCACACACCACGTACACAGTCAAACACACACCACGTACACACCCAAACACAGTATTTATATATACAGTTTGTTTCTTGATCAATTCATTCAACTTTATTATTCAGTCACTATAGTCTGTTCATAATTATTTGGCCAAAAGTTTGACCATATTATCAAGTTTTCTGCCTTTACAGTTCTTTATATATTCTCTGTGTTCTAGAGCATTTCATTCAACTTTATTGCTCACCGTTGCAGTGTGATTATAATTAGGCCAAAACCTTGATCAAAATCCTCTATAATTAACCCCTTCAGTACCGGTGCCGTCCTTTAAACTGTATTCTGGCTACTATTAGACGATTGTATTCAGTTTAAAAAGAGCCTCCACCGCTTAACAGGCTTCGAACTATCTCACACAACCATTTTTACTACGACATATCCTTCTTAAACTGCACAAAATCGTTTAAATATAGCTAGAATAAAACTAAAAAGACGACACCGGTACAGAAGGGGTTAAGAAAGGACGTGAGCAAACGAGCTAATGTTTTAACCCCTTCTGTACCGGCAACGTCTTTTTTTAGCTTTAATCTGGCTGCTATAAGACGATTTTATTCAGTTTCTAAAGGATTTCCAGCAATTAATAGGCTTCGAACTTCTCGCTTAACCCTTTCTACTAACACAGATGTTTCTTAAACTGCACCAAATCCTCTAAATATAGGTAGAATGACATCAAACAGACGTCTCCGGTACAGAAGGGGTTTATCGTGTGGGAAGAGTTTGTTAGGGTTATAGGTGTGCAAAGATACAACCCGTTTTCTTTAGCCTTTCTTGAGTTAGAGAGGATGGGGATTTAAGGCCTAACTATACTGAATACACTACAGACTATTTTAATTAGTTTAGGACACAAATTCCGGAGTCTAAAGGGATGAATGATATCCTTTATTTGTTTAAACCCCTGATATGGATTATTATGAAGGAAAGCAAGCAACAACAGACTTTAAGTTCCTATCAAGGCTATATTTGCAGGCATTGTACCCATACCTCGTCCAGAGTAAACTTGGCTGAAATACGCAAATCTGTCCTTAGAGATCTGAGCCCCATAAATGTTGTCTTTCCTTTCGATTAGAACATTAGGCAATTCAGTGTGCAGTTGGGTCTGAGTAGATGATTAGATTGATATCCAGTATTCAATAAATGGATATAAATTCGTAGTCATGTATTCAACCTTTAACTGTCTTGATTTTGTAATGGTTAGAGTGTTTAAGATCGGTTCGAATCCCGGAGGACCACATGCTTTCATTAATTTCAATAGGTGTTTGGTATTGGGAGTGAAATTAATAAAGTTATACCCCGTTCCTAACACCAATCATCAATTACAAACCCCAATGCACTTGAACAAACTAATGAAAGCATATGGTCCTCCCGGGATTCGAACTCGGGACACCACAACCAGAACACAAGCATCTAAACCATTACACCACCAGCACAGCTAATAAATTAGATTATTCCTAGCATGTTCTGTTTAGTGGGTCGTTCTAGAGATATATTTCTTTAGAGAACACTATTTTCGCATGCATATATGCATAGTGCAGAAGAGTCGACCTGTTGCTCTCTGTATTCCATTGTATTAAGGGGGGATGGGCTGGTTTTTCTGGCACCCCTTCTCCCTCGTGTTTATCCCCATTGTGTTTGTTAGATTTCAAGACGTTCGGCCCATTAGTTTGCCGATTTTATGACTTTACGCCCCATTTCTGTGTCAATAGTAAGACCTTTCGTGCCATATACGGGGGCCAGAAAAACGGCCCATCTCCCCTTAAGTGGTCAAATTTATTAATGTGTAACCAGTATCGTTCCCAGTACACCTCCAGTGGCCAATTCCATATTATTACCAACCCCGCCCCCCCATCCCCCCATGCCTCTCTCTCTCTCTCTCTCTCCCCCCCCCCCCCCCCCATGACCCAAATTGCCACGATGTTTAACTTTTATCTTCCCAACACAACAACAAGCTCTCTCTCTCTCTCTCTCTCTCTCTCTCTCTCTCTCTCTCTCTCTCAGTACTGATCTAATTGCCTTTCACGTGTACGGTCGCCGTCCGCTTTTCTTTACCAGTACAACCCCAGTACATAATCTCACTCCCAGTTACCAATATCATATCCAGTGCACCCCCAGTAACTATAGTCTGTTTCTTTTCAACTGACGGTAAATTGCAAAGTTCCCATCAATATTGCCCCGTTATTTTGTAGATTTTGTAGTGAAATATGGTGCTAATTATATAAACTTGGTCTAAATATGAATGCAGAGACATATTAATTTCATATTTCTTAACCCATTGAGTACCAGCGACGTGTGTTATATTTTATTCTAGCTATGTTTAAACGATATTATGTAGCTTGGAAAGGCTCTGTGGTAGTTAAAAGGGTTGGTTGAGATAGCTTGAAGCCTTATTATTGTTAGCTGAATAAAAACGTCTGATAGCTGCCAGAATGTGATGAAAAGGACGTCGCTGGTACTGAAAGGGTTAACTGTCGAGTAATTAGCTGCTAAGGGGTTAAATTTACCGTCACTTGAAATAAACCCGACTATAGTAATCTTCCCCAGTTCGCCCCGTTCTCCTCCCTCCCTCCCTCCTGACCAAACTGCCACAAGATATAACCTTAGTTCCCCGACATAACAACAACAACAACAACAACAACAACAACAACAACAACAAGGTCTCTCTGTTTCTCTCTCCCCCCAGTTCTGGTCTTATTGCCTGGCCCGGTCTGCCGCCCCTCGCCCGGTTCTCATTACCAGTACAGTCCCGGTAAGTAACTATAGCCTGTTCCAAATAGGTAGGCCAGAAATCGTGTACCCAAACGTCCCCTTGTAACTCAAAAATGGCTAGAACAAATGGGCTGTAAATTTCCACACCTATTCCCTGGCTGACCCTTTCAAAAATCGTGCTGAAGAGGTTAAGGGGAAGTATTTATTTATTTATTTATTTATTTATTTATTTATTTATTTATTTATTTATTTATTTATTTATTTATTTATTTATTTATTTATTTATTTATTTATTTATTTATTTATTTATTTATTTATTTATTTATTTATTTTATTTTTATTTTTGAACGCCCTCCTCCTTTCATTTTCGCTCCATTCGTTTGCAATCTTTAAAACTTTCGCCCATTGCATTGTTACTATTAAGACACACATACTGTACCAGGAAAACAGAATAATAATACAACAATTTTAATGAGGTTTCCCTTAAGGGGAGATCTCCACTTGAGGGATTTTTTTTCTTGACCCCTTTCTCCCTCATGTTTAGCCCCATTCCTTTTTGAGATTTTAAGACGTTTGCCCTATTAGTTTGGTGATTTTTAAGAATTTCCGCCCATTCTATCAATTTTAAGACCTTTCGTGCCACTTTGGTGTCGAGCGATAGCGAGCCTGTAATTTAAGAGTAATCGGCCTTCGGCCGGGACATTTTTCTACCGAAAAATGTACAAATTTATCTTGAAAGGGGGTCAAGGGGTGAAATTTTAAGATTGCTGGAAGAGTAGGAAACAAACTAGCAACCTCCCCTTAAGGTCCAGGGAAGGTCCATTTTCCAGTGTTTGTGGGCCTACTGTAATGCAAGTGATGGTCGCTCTTCTGTAAATATAAAATGGCTTAGCTGAGATTGGGAAGGAGGTGGGACTATTTATTTTGTATTCATCCCTGGTGTAAATCTACCCTCCAGGCATTCTTACCCCAACGTCCCTTGAATTTGGTTCTCTGTCACTCTTTTGGCTTTGGGAGAGACACTCGTTACAGGCAGCCTGCCTTTGGTCTCCTTCACACACACACACACACACACACACACACACACACACACACACACACACCTAACTTACCACAAGATATAACCTTAGTTCACTGACACAATAACAATCTCTCTCTTCCAACCCACCGGCCTCATTTACCACAAAATATAACCTTAGTTCCCGACATGACGACCTCCAACTCTAATTGCTTTCTCCGCGTCTCTTCCGGCTGGTTTTCATTACCGGTACGTACCTGTCCCGGTCTGTAATTTGCTTCCCCAGTCTTCTCCCGGTCGCTAATATTGTTGCTGATACACCGCCAGTAATTATTGTTGTTGATACACCGCCAGTAATTATACCTTGTTCCAAATAGGTAGGCCAGATATTGTGTACCCAAACCTCTTTAACTCAAAAGGGCTGGGGCAAATGGGCTATACATTTCCACACACATACCCTGGCTATCCCTTCCCAAATGGTAGAAATATAAACTCGATTACTCTAGTTGTTTGGAGTTACAATTACAGGGGGGTTTGCCCCCTCGTCTACCCTACCAGTGTTGTCAATTTAGCAACTTGTCCGCTAGATGTATATACTTCTATCTAGCTGCACATTAATTAATGCATCCATTTTGTTTCTTCTTCTTTGTTTGCCATAGAAGGGGTAGCCATGAACATTAGGCGTTTGCCACGAATCGCTTACTCAAGTTGTCCGTGTTTGACATCTACCAATAACATTTTGACAGTGCGGGCTCTATCTGCCGACCCTTTGATCAGAAGCCGACGCTCTACTGACTATGCCATGGCTACATGAATGCTAGTGATTCTCATCTCTTTCCCAGTCACCAGTAACTAATGGGGAGAACGTCTTAAAATCTGAAAACTAATGCGGCTAAACATGAGGCAGAAGGGGGACCAGAAAAACGACCCATCTCCCCTTAATGCCAAGTTTTCATAATTAACAAACTATTTCACTGTCAAATATTCGTTATAGCTGGATAATCAAGATGGAAAGAGGGCCACTTTTCGTCATCTGGGAAAAAATAGATTATCGTAATTTATTCTTTGTTCATTCCCCCCCCCCCCCCCCCCCGCCCACCTTCCCACACTCAAATTTGGCAAATGAGTTTCAATGCGGATAAATGTAAAGTACTACATGTCGGATACCTAAATGAGAAAGCAAACTATTCGATGAATGGCACTCAGTATAAGAATGTAAACAGAGAAACCGATCTGGGAGTAACAATATCGAGTAACCTAAAACCGAGTCAACAATGTTCAGAAGTTGTTAAGAAGGCAAACAAAATAATTGGCTTTATAGGCAGGTCATTTGAGCATAAATCCAAAGAAGTTATCCTAACCCTTTACAATTCCTTAGTCCGCCCTCTTCTGGAATACTGCGTTCAATCCTGGTGCCCTTATTACCAAAAAGATATAAACAAGCTAGAACGAGTTCAACGTAGAGTTACCAAAATTATACCTAGCCTAAAGAACAAACCATACGAAGAGCGTCTTAGAGAATTAAATCTATTTCCTTTAACCCAGCGCAGATTAAGAGGTGACTTAATTCAAGTGTTCAAAATCATCAAAGGCATCGACAATATGAACTGTAGTAAGTACTTCACTATCGACCAATCTAATTACACGCGGGGAAACGGTTGCAAAATTATTGGAAAATCTTTTAACTCGCACGAATCTAAGAATTTCTTCTTCAATCGAGTTGTCAACTTGTGGAATGGGCTTCCCCGAAACGTTATAGACTGCATCACCGTTGATTCATTTAAACTTCGCCTAGACAAATATCTCTCATCAAACCCGCGACTGACTGCGTTTGTAAATGAATAACTTTATTTTATCCCCCCCTCAGTTACTAACCCATCTGTCCTCTACTAACTTCCTAATCCTGCCACGGACATTAGTTCCAGGGCAGTAATTCCCTTTCCAATGTTCCCTTACCCACTCTAAACCACTGTTTGGACACTTGATCCTCAGTGTTTTGGAGGACAAGCAACCTAGAAGGGTCACTAGATCTGTTGTTGCTTGATTTCCTTTGTACTCCTTTGTACTTTGTACATCACACCCCCCCCCCCCCTTACCCCCTCCGTGATCCAACTGCCACTAGATATAACCTAAGTTCCTCAACGCGACAACCCCCCCGCCTCTCTCTCTCCCTCTCTCTCTCAACGCTGGTCAAATTGCCTTCCCTGTCCTGTGTATTTCGGTGTTCATTACTATAGTCCGTTCATTATCAGTAGGGAACCTGTGATTAAAAATGAGTGGATTAATCGAGCCAACAGTTTTATCATTGAGGGAGAGTCAGCCAGGGAATCGGTGTGGAAAATTATAACCCATTTGCTCCAGCCCTGCATGAGTTACAGAGGAAGTTAAAATGTCTGGCCTACTTATACTGAATGGACTATAGTAGAGTCCCAGTAAATAATGTCTTTCCCAGTCATCAAAATATTCTAAAGTACAGTCGCACTAATAAGTGATGTCTCGGCACAAAGTACCGGGTATTTTTTGATCAATAATTGGTATCAGCAATATCTAAGCTTCATTTCTTCATATCGAGTGAGATATACAAACATGTTCCTACACTTACCCACCCTATTCAACATCTGACAGACATTAATACAGCACTGAGCAAGCCAAACGTAATGACAGCTGGGACATGGCTTATTAGCGCGACTGTACATCCCCAGTAACTTTTAATCTTCCCCAGTTCACCCCCTTCTCCTCCCGTTCCCCTCCCCCTCTCTCTGATCCAACTGCCACAAGATATTAGTTCCCCCACCAACACGGCAACAATCTCTCTCTCTCTCTCTCTCTCTCTTCTCTTCTCTTCTCTTCTCTTCTTTCTTCTTTTCTATTATTTCCTTCAACTTGCCGTTGTAAAGGCTTATCCATCAATACCTTCATCTGATTCTGATCTTCCTTTTCTACCGGGTATGCCATTTCTACTAGAATTAAGTCCTGACCACCTCGTTTGGATCGTAAGGTCTGTGTGGCCAGTGTATCTATGTAAATCTCTCTGTAAATCTCTCTCTCTCTCTCTCTCTCTCTCTCTCTCTCTCTCTCTCTCTCTCTCTCTAATTGCCTTCCGTGTGTGTGTCTCGCCGTCCGGTTTTCATTTCCTGCGATACGGCCAGCTTCGGGTGACGTCGTGCGGGGGTGGAGGGATGGGGGGGGGGGAGGGGGGGGGGGCTTGAAGGTGGGTCTGGGCACGGCCTTCTATATATAGAAGGCCGTGGTCTGGGTGGTTGTAGGCTCTCAAACTTCACTCGGACTACTTATACTTCCATACATCAAGGGGAGATATTTAGATTGTTCCCTAGACCTCCGTCAAACTTAAAATTACACTCCTTGACCCCCTCTTAAATTACAGGCAGAAATGGGGTTATATTTCTTAAAATCGCCAAGCTAATGGGTCGTACGTCTTAAAATCTCAAAAGCAATGAGGGGATAATGTGCCAAGAAAAAAAATCCCTCAAGTGGAAATATCCCCTTAAATCGCGGAGGGGAAAATATGCTTGTGTGGGTACAGTACAAACAGACAGTATATATTTAGTTAGGCAATACTTGTTTTTAATAAATGGTCATAAGTTATACTGTTTTCGTGGTTTTGTTATAATAACATTAAGCCATATATACATTTTAAGGTAAACACGTTATTTCTTCTCTCAGCAACTAACTAATATTATATTTACTTCAAGAAGGATTTTAGGCTTTCCAATATACACAAATGTTGTCAATCTTTAACCTCGTTGATAAACTAAGTAAAATTGATTACATTTTCTGGCGGAAGAGCGATTGAACAACAAATCTTATGAACGAAAGAACTAAAATGTGATTTGAAGACAAAGAATGATGTGTTAAACTATCGTGTTGTTTATAATAACATACTGGACTGTGTTGTCTGGAGCGGTGTCAACTCTATAGCCCGAGTCCCGCGTTCAAACCAACCAACTCAAGAAGAAACCCGACCTACATTATTATTAGTAGTAGTAGTAGTATTTTAATATTATTGTTATTTCTATTATTAGTATTAGTATTATTATGTTATGTTTACTAGTAATATATCATATGAATATAATACTGAAAAGGTGCGTTGTTTTTGTGCGATTTGTTTGCTTGGTAAACATATTAACTTGCTCATGTAGTGATGTACACCCTATGTGGTGGATTGTGTTCTTATTATTTCATAATTATATTTTGCTTAAGCGTTTTTTTCACAGCTATTTTAATTAGTTCTTTTGCCTTTATATTGTCTTTGTCCTAGTTTTGGTTTGTATATTTGTCAAGTTTTTTTACAATATAATTTATATATTGATGAATACATTAATAAACCGTAATATTAAACATAGCATATACACATTTATAACTATAACAAAACAAGAGTAAATAAGAACAATTATACTCAACACAGATAATCCATAATATATTAGGTAATAATAATAATAATAATAATAATAATAATAATAATAATATAATTTATGCCAACTGACAGAGATACATGGATGATATTCATTAGCGGCCACCCCCTCGGGGATCAGTCCGTCTGGCAATAGATAAACAGATAAGTAATCATAATAACAACAAAGTATGCTTAAATAGACCCATTAACATTGATAATATCAGCCAGTTAACGCTAGCGTGTTGAGTAGAACTACCATCTCTCACCGCTAGGTCTGTAGTTCGAGCCTCTACTCCCTCCACGTTGAGGGAGCTGGACGGAGCGTCTACAACAATTAGACATGTTAACTGGTTAGGTTATTACCGAATTCTGACCCGGACTAATCATCCGGTGATTAACAAATCCAATCCAACTTTCCCCCTCCCTCTCCTCCTCCCTCTACCCTAAATGTCACGATCTGTGACATTGTCAGTAAAGCGTCAGCTGCTGATCAAAGGGTAAGGAGGTGTGAGAGAGAGTCTGAGGTAACTCCTCCATCCCTCTCCAACTTGATCAAAGGGTAAGGAGGTGTGAGAGAGAGTCTGAGGTAACCCCTCCATCCCTCTCCAACTTGATCAAAGGGTAAGGTGTGAGAGAGAGTCTGAGGTAACCCCTCCATCCCTCTCCAACTTGATCAAAGGGTAAGGAGGTGTGAGAGAGAGTCTGAGGTAACCCCTCCATCCCTCTCCAACTTGATCAAAGGGTAAGGAGGTGTGAGAGAGAGTCTGAGGTAACTCCTCCATCCCTCTCCAACTTGGCCAAAGGGTAAGGAGGTGTGAGAGAGAGTCTGAGGTAACCCCTCCATCCCTCTCCAACTTGATCAAAGGGTAAGGAGGTGTGAGAGAGAGTCTGAGGTAACCCCTCCATCCCTCTCCAACTTGATCAAAGGGTAAGGAGGTGTGAGAGAGAGTCTGAGGTAACTCCTCCATCCCTCTCCAACTTGGCCAAAGGGTAAGGAGGTGTGAGAGAGAGTCTGAGGTAACCCCTTCATCCCTCTCCAACTTGATCAAAGGGTAAGGAGGTGTGAGAGAGAGTCTGAGGCAACCCCTCCATCCCTCTCCAACTTTCCCCCTTCCTAACTCTCTCTGTCTATCTTCTTCCCTCCTTCCCTCCCCTCCCTCTCCAATTTCCTCCTTTTCAACCCCTCCTTAACTTTCCCACCATACACTTCCTCTACCCTATATGTCACAAGCCATGACATAGTCAGTAAAGCGTCAGCTGCTGATCAAAGGGCAAGGAGGTATGAGAGAGGCACGTGAGTGTTTTTATATTTTAAAAATCAAGAATGTGTCTACCTACGGTAGAATATGGGTTTAAAATCTGGAGGACAGTTATTCAAGCCACACCATCGGTTTGGGTGAACAACTTGTCATTGTATGAGAACAGTGATTGGTGGGCAGCGATTTCCAATAGGGTATGGCATGATTGATTATTAACCCCTTCTATACCGGTGATGTCAGATCCCAAGGTTAAGGCCTTTGATATTGATATTGATATTGATATTGATATTGATATTGATTTGGTATTGATAAATACGCTCAATGTAATGAATGTAATGAAAAATATTCTGGCAAATATTAGACGATTTTATTGAGCTTAGAATGGATATCTACCATCAAAAGGCTACAAACTATCTCAATGGATCCTTTTACCGACCACATATCCTTCCTAAGCCTCATAAAATCGTCTAAAAGTAGCTGAGATCAAATGAAAAAGACGTCACCGGTACTGAAGGGGTTAAGGCCAAATTAAGAGAGGGTAGAGGTGGGTATGTTATGTTATTAGTGATAAGATTAGTTGTGTCATGTAATGGGACATTTGTGAATAAAGATTCTATATCAAAGCTAGCAAGAGTGACTGGGTGATCGAAGCTGAGGGACGTGATATCTTTGACAAAGTCTGCGGAATTGGCAACCGTGGATGGGACTCGTTAGCCTTGGTAGGCAACTCATCTAGGGGAGACCTTATACAAATCCGGGTGGATGGGACTCGTCAGCCTTGGTTGGCAACCTGTCTAGGGGAGTAAACCTGATACAAATCCGTACTGCTTACCTAAGGGTAAGGCAGGTTATTGGATGGATTAGCCGAACACCACTGTAGAAAAATAGTGCTAACAAGATACACAGGGGCCTCGGAGTCGGACGGATCCTAAATTGAGTGGTCAATCCTGTAAGTCCTTCACTAAACTGGCTCGGGTTGTCTCTCTCACAGGGAATGGGTCCGCTTGGGGGCATTCTGTGTATGGCCACCCTCGTAAGGGGAGTAAGGCGTCCGGCAATAGATAGATAGATAGATAGAAGTGATTGGTGGTGAGTGGGGAAATTATAGGGATCAAGAATGTTGCTGTATTGTGATTAAAAGAGCCTGTAGCGGAAATGATAGGGCGTAGAGGGGTAAAGGTTTATGAACTTTTGAAAGCCCTTAGAGGTTACCTGGTTTAGAGCCTAAAGCGTACATATAATTAAAATTATCCATACCAATGTCGTCCTTAAGGGAGCGAAGTGTTCTGTTGAGACGGTATTCATGTTCTAATACGGTGGAGGGTAAATAACCCTTGATAAACTTAATTAGGAAATCCCTCCACAAAACTCTTCGCAACTGCTACCCACATATCAATTTCACATTCGTGTTTACTAATAATAACATTATAGGAAATAACCTCAAACCTACTTATTCTCTTCCTACGAACCTCCATTCTAATGTGGTTTACCAGTTCACCTGTTCTAGCTGTACTGCTAGATGCGTGGGTTGCACCTCACGTTGGTTGCTTCACCGTATCCGGGAGCACCAAGATGAATCCATTCGGACAGGCAGGTTGATTTCTAAGCCTCCCTCTTCTGCTATCCACGATCACTCTCACCAGTTTGATCACCCTTTCTCTTCCACAGACTTCCGGATACTAACCACATGCCATTCACGCTGTGACCTAATCAACAGATTAAAACAAAATTACAAAGGCGGTACTAAGGGAACATAAGTTTAATTACAAACACACATATATATTATATATATATATATACTGTATACTGTATATAATATATATATATATAATGATCATTCTAAGGCGAGAGACAGTTATCACTAAAAATATAGTTTAAATATCTGAAGCGAAAAATGCAGGCACCTCGTAAATATCTGACAAGTAGAATAGACAATTTATTCATAGCCAATATATCAGCGGTGCGCCCGAGTGAGGTGATGTATTGGGGTGGGGCCAAGGAAATAAACGCATAATTTACTGTTTAATAGGCGTGTATCAACGAGGAAATCGGCGTTTTGATGGAGGATGAGCGTATTTATATCCTCATATATGTATTTTCGTATTTTTTTTTTTTTTTCATCCTTAGACATCCATCAAGTTTATAACCCCCCCCCCCCCTTTCCCAGACCCTATTTCAAGATAAATTTGTACATTTTTCGATAGAAAATTGTCCCGGCCGAAGGCCGTTTCCTCTTAAAACGCAGGCTCGCTTTCGCTCGCCAGGAAAATATCGACACCTAAGTGACACGAAAAGTCTTAATATTAACAAAGAAATGGGGCGAAAGGTCGGAAAATTGCCAAACTAATGGGCCGAACGTCATAAAATATGAAAACTAATGGGGCTAAACATGAAGAAGAAGGGGGGGGGGTGAGAAAAACGACCCATCTCCCCTAAAAGGTTGGTCTCTCTCTCTCTCTCCCGTCCTTTTAATTGTATTATGGCTACAATTAGACGATTAGACGATAATTTGGATAATTAATTAAAACAAGTTAATCGGTGTCTATATACTTTGAATTCAAACCATATGTATAATTATCTTAAGGGGAGATCTCCACTTGAGGGATTTTTTCTTGACCCCTTTCTCCCTCATGTTTAGCCCCATTGCTTTTGATATTATAAAACGTTTGCCCCATTAGTTTAGCGATTTTAAGAACTGTCACCCCATATTAAGACCTTTCGTGCAATTCAGGTGTCGATTTTATCCTGGCGAGCGATAGCGAGCCTGTAATTTAAGAGGAACCGGCTTTCAGCCGGGACATTTTTCTACCGAAAAATGTACAAATTTATCTTGAAAGGGGGTCTAGGGGGTGTAATTTTAAGATTGATGGAATTGTAGGGAACGAACTAAAAACCTCCCCTTAATATAATGACATGAAAGTATCTGATTTTCTGTTTACTTATTGCAAATATTTCACATAAAGTACAAGCTTTCGTTTGTTATCATTGAACTGGCAGTATATAAGAATTTACTGAAGGTAATTTCATGTGTTATTATGTTTTTTCCACCAACCAACTTCACCTCTAAACTCAATTAATGAAATCTACAAATACATGTGTCACTCCAAGGACTCGAACCTAGGGTACGTACATTGAAATTAAATGCTAATCTATAATGTATAATCAAACTTCAATCCCTCGACGTTCTCCACGATCAAAGGATGAATTTAGTTCCTTTTTAAATTCAATATATTATTCAAGCAGGGGCAAATTCCCTATAAGATCAGCATAACTCCGAGGACTCTGGATAATAAGGTTCTCTGACTTACTTTGAAGTTCTCAGAATACATGATTGAGGATAAGATTTGATCGAAATGACATTCAAGCCATTCAAGCTTCGTATTGCTCAGTCATGTTATACACTTTGCTACGAATTAACCTATATGACCTATATGACAGGAAATTTCGTCTTTGAATATGTCTTATACGTATATATATATATGGAAGATCATTCAGGACGAAATTTCCTGTCATATACTGAAATAGGTTAGATAATTCGTAGCAAAGTGTATAACATTAATGAACTGGTGTGTTTCAAATATTTCTGATTGCATACAAAATTACGGAATGTCTGAGTAAAACAGAACACTCCTAAGGTGGGATGGGCGTATTTGTTTGCACATCTATGTATCTTTTTAATATGTTTTTTTTAGTTTCCTCCATAGACCTCCATCAAGATAAAAACAAACAAAAAAAACAAAAAAAAACAAAGACCCTACTTCAAGATAAATGTCAATATTTTCGATAGAAAAAATTTCCGGCCGAGGGCCGGTTCCTCTTAAATTACAAGCTTGCTATCGCCCGCCAGGAAAACAAATCGACACCTAAAGTACATGAAGTCTTAAAATTGACACAGAAATGGGGGCGGAAAGTCTTATAACTGGCAAACTAATGGGACGAACGTCATACAATCTGAAAACTAATGAGGCTAAACATGAGGGAGAAGGGGGCCAGAAAAAACAGCCCATCCCCCCTTAATTAGATACAGTTAAAGGGTATGGGGAGAGAGCCCACTGAGTCAGATGAGGACAATCAACTTTTTAGAAACTATAGTTCAGCAAGATATGAAACAAAACCCACTGTGATCAAATATTTCCAACCAAATAAAACACACAGGTCACACCCACACACACCACACCACACACATACACCCACACACACCGAGTAATGCCAATATCACACGAGCCCTTTTTCCGTCAATTTTCGATACACAAGTTATTCCTCATCCAATTTTCTTGTGGTATTTTCGCATTGGAACTGACAACTAGACTGAATGTATAGGATTTCGAGAGATCCTTCTTAACCTGCATAAAATCGCCTAAATAGAGCTAGAATATAATCAAAAGGATGTCGCCGGTACAGAAGGGGTTAAATGATCAAGAGACGAACCACTAAGATATATATGGATACAAACAAGATGCATTTTGACGCTCTTCTTTCCTTTGTGTTGTTTTGCGATATCATTTGGCGGGTAGATATATTTGGCGGGTAGATATATTTGGCGGGTAGATATATTCACGATCAGGAATGGCGGTACAATGATTACTTAAGGGGAGATATCCACTTGAGGGATTTTTTTCTTGACTCCTTTCTCCCTCATGTTTAGCCCCATTGCTTTTCTAATTTTAAGACGTTCGCCCCATT
The DNA here is from genome assembly GCA_032716605.1 of Paralithodes platypus. Lineage (NCBI taxonomy): Eukaryota > Metazoa > Arthropoda > Malacostraca > Decapoda > Lithodidae > Paralithodes > Paralithodes platypus. The sequence goes on from CM064525.1 coordinate 14,183,012, forward strand.
ATTTTGACGATTTTAAGAACTTTCGACCCATTTCTGTCAATTTTATGACCTTTCGTGCCATTTAGGTATCGCTTTTATCCTGGCGAACGATAGCGAGTCTGTAATTTAAGAGTAACCGGCCTTCGGCCAGGACATTTTTCTACCGAAAAATGTACAAATTTATCTTGAAAGGAGGTCAAGGGGTGAAATTTTAAGATTGCTGGAGGTCTAGGGAACAAACTAAATACCTCCCCTTAAGGGCGGGTGACCTGCTGTTTTCTCTAATGTTCTCTCTTTCTCTGGCTTGTATCCATTCGGCCCCATTTAGCCTACTGTTTTAAGACTTATCCCCATCCAGGTGTCGATTTCTTCCTTGCCAGCGATAGCGAGCCAGCATTGTATGGAGAAATCCGGCTTCACATTATGTTATCGACAAATGTACAAATTTAGCCTGCTGTCAAAAACATTATAACAAATATGCTGCGCCAGGAAAAAAAAATAGACACCTGGATACGGATAATCGACTTAAAACAGTAGGCTGAATGGGGCCGAATGGACACAAGCCAGAGAAAGTGAGGAAAGGAGAGGAAGGCCAAAATGCACCGGTATGTTGCGTTGTATTATGTATGAATCCATAGTTAACCCCTTCTGTACCGGTGACGTCTTTTTGTATTATATTCTGGCTACTGTTAGACGTTTGTATTTAGTTTACAAAGGACCTCCAGCATTTAACAGGCTTCGAACTATCTCACTTAACCCTTTGTTTTACTACTGCAGATCCTTCTTAAGCTGCACAAAATAGTCTTAAGCATAGCAAGAAGAAAATGTTTAAGACGTCGACGGTACAGATGGGGTTAAGTAATTTAATGTTTAGTGGAAATACAGTGCAGTTGAAACAGTAAATTTGACGCCAAAACGTGAGAGAGGGGGGGGGGGGAACAAACGCGTGCCTTCCTACCTTCTGATTGGCTGCGACGGTGCATGTGCTATCCCCCCCCCTCTCTTTCCTCCCCTGCCTCCTCTCTCTCTCTCTCCCGCTAGCCTCGCAACAGCGCAATAATTGATCTCGCTCTTATCTTACTTTGCTTTATTATTATTACATTTAATTGCGTTTCCATCTATAAACAGTCATCTACATAATCGTTCTTGTTATTATCAGTCTTTTCTTTCCCGCTCTTCTTTGTTGCAATCTTCATCATTGCATTTACCTCCCCCTCCCCCGTTGTCTCTCTCCCTCTCTCTCTCCCTCCCTCCCTCCCTCCCTCCCTCCCTCCCTCTCTCTCTCTCTCTCCCTCCCTCCCTCCCTCCCTCCCTCCCCTCTCTCTCTCTCCCTCCCTCCCTCCCTCCCTCTCCCTCTCTCTCTCTCCCTCCCTCCCCCTCCCTCCCTCTCCCTCTCTCTCTCTCTCTCTCTCCCTCCCTCCCTCTCTCTCTTCTTTCCTTCTCCCTGCTCCGTTACAAGACTGTATAACCATCTTTGCCCTTTAGAGACACCGTATAATAACATATTAATTATGTAATCCCTCGTACTTATGCTTTTTCAATAAAGGATCAAATCAAATCAACCCACCACCACCTTCCACTTCCTCCTCCTCCCTTCCTCTCCCTACATTCTCTCCCCCCCTCATTTCTCCCGCCTGCTCTCCCTCCCCCCTCTCCCCACTCCCCATGCCTCCTCCTCCTCCTCCTCCTCTCTCTACATTCAGCCCCCCCCTTATCCCTCCCGCTCTCCCCCTTTCCCCTACATCCCCACCTCTCTATTTCCCCACTACCCCTCTTTCCCCCTCTCACCCCCCCCCCGACTACAGGACAGCGGGCACCCCTCACCGTCTTCCAACACACCAGTCCGCGAGTGTATGTTATGGCGTGCGCATGTGTGTGTTTCCGTCGCGTGTGATATATTCCGTATTGTGCTTTCCTTGGATTATATCAATGGGACCTGGCACCAAGCAGCTTTGGTGAGTGTTATTGTATGATGTATTTGTTAGCTGATGTATTTAATTAATCCATATTCAGTGTGATTGATGTTGAAGTCCTTTGCTGGCTCATAGACGACCGGAAACCAAACCAGATCTCAGTATTGCAAGTGTTTAGGCATCATTAGGCTAATGATTGTCCCACCAAGGTTACTGTGTGTGTGTGTTAATATTTTGTTTTGTCGAATGCTAACAGTCTGCAGAGAATAATAGCCTTGTATAGATAACCAAGCGTGTAGGGTAGAAAGGTGGAGGGGGCGGCGAAGGTGTAGGGAGAGGGAGGGAGGGAGGGAGGGAGGGAGGGAGGGAGGGAAGCAGCACCATGTTACCCCAGTTTGTGATTGGTTCTGTCGGCTCACGTGACTCTCCCACTTTTGACTTCTGCAATTCTCCCTTGGTTACTAGGCCAAACCTCTCGCTTTCCTCTTCATCATCCCAATTATATGTTGCTGGAATTAATGTAGTGTTACACCGGAAGCAGACTACAATGTATCGTACAGCAACCTAATTTGATCCCTCCCACTAGTGTATGTATGTGTGTGTTGTGTGTGTGTGTGTGTGGGGGGGGGGGGGGGGCTTGTTTTAAGATTGCTGGATAAGTTTAAAACTAAAAGGCGACGGTCCTTAGTATATAGAACCACGGTAGGACTATAGGCAAGGAAAACGGAAGACTAATAATTATTCCAGTGTTACACTCGGTGTTGCTATGGAAAATTACCGTCTTGGACTCCTCCCCCCGCCCCCCTTTCCTACCTTTACCCTTATACTCCCTTCTTTCCCTGTTCCTTCTCCTCAGTCTTCCATTCTCTCTCTCTCTCTCTCTCTCTCTCTCTCTCTCTCTCTCTCTCTCTCTCTCTCTCTCTCTCTCTCTCTCTCTCTTTCTCTCTCACCAAAAAGATTGGCTGTGTAAGGTCACGTGACTTTCCCCCCTTCGTCTATCCTCCCCTTCCCCCCCCCACCTCCCACCTCCACTCTTTGCTCACATCCCTTCTCCCGCTAACCTCGCAACGGAGTAATTCAACTTTCCTTGCTCGTCTTCCTCTCATTTGTTATATTTGATCTGTGTGCTTTCTTCTATAAACTGGAGTGTAAGGCTAATTCGTCCTTTCTATCATTATGCGCACCCTTTATGACCTGTTTTTCCCTTTTCTCATTTTCACCTACAAATTCCACCACCACCATTCTCGTCCCCCCCCCCTCTCTCTCTCTCTCTCTCTCTCTCTCTCTCTCTCTCTCTCTCTCTCTCTCTCTCTCTCTCTCTCTCTCTCTCTCTCTCTCTCTCCAATCCCTTGCCTCCCCTTCCTCCCATCTCTCCCCACCCCACCTACCTCTCTCCCTCCCATTTCTCCCCACCTCTACCCCACTACAAGACAGCGGGCACTCGATGAATTATTTAACATCGGGAGTATTCCTAGCAACCTAGAAAATCGTATTGTAGAGCATCTGCTAGAAATAAGAATATATAATTATATACCTATTCATATTTTGATAATATTCAAGGACACTAGTGCGACGTTATGAGAAACAATTTATTAGGGAAAATAGGCACCAATAGATTCTCCATATTTTTCTCCATATAATCCGCATGGAGGATTTTCGTTATCAACAAATTGAAAAATACCCACTTCACAGACAAATACACCTAAAATCTAAGTCAAAGCGGGGGTGTGGGGGCGGCAGCCCCCACCTATAATACTAGGTTAGGTTAGGTAAGGTTGTTAGGTTAGGCTAATGTCCTTTCAAAGGGGTATAGGGTAGTAAACACTAGGATAGCCTATACCCGGCCAGAGGTAAGAAGAAGAAGAAGAGTCCTGCAGTAGTCTCCTTGAATGCTACCCATATTTTCACCAACCCACCAATTTACTCTCAAATTAACCTAGTTAATGAAATCAATGACACTAATGAATATTTGTGGTAGATATTTGCCTTGCTCCTGGGCGACCTAGAAGTGTGTGAATTTGTGTTTTGTTCTTTGTTGTGTTGTACCTGTTCGGGCTCTGTCTCGAGTCAGCCACCCCCAGATATGGGGCATTTGCTTGTGTGTATACACATACATACATTATTGTTGTTAAACCTTGTACTGAAAACCAAGATTGTGGGGTGGAAAGGTGGAGGGGTAAGCGAACGGGTGGGAAGGGAGGAGGCGGAGGGAGGGAGGGAGGAGGAGAAGGAGGGTAGAAGGCAAGCATACCGTTGCCTCAGATTGTGATTGGTTCTGTCGGCACACGTGACATCCCCGGCTTTGACTTTGTATCCCCCCCCCCCCTCTCCCGTCCTCCTTAGTTACTAGGTCTCTCCTCTCGTTTACCATCCCTATCTCTCTCCCCCTCCTCCCTCTCCTTCGTTGTAACCCTCCCCCTATCACATTCTCCTTCCTCTTCGCTTCCCTCTTCCTCTCTCCTCCTCCTTGCTTTCCCTGTTTTCCACTTTTCCTCCCTTACACCCCTCCCCCATGTTCTTACCTCCCTTCTTCCCTCTTTTGCTTACCTATCTCTCATTCTACTTGCCTACTTACTTCCCATCTTCCCTTCACTTTTCTCTTTCCATCTCTTTAATCTCCTGCATCATTCTCCTTCTTCATTTATCTCTACGTTCTCCTCCCTCCCTTTTCTTCCGTCTGCTCGCGCTGGCTTCTGTCTCGTCTCCCACCTCATATCAAGTCACTAGATTTGTTGTTGCTTGATTTCCTTTGTACTCCTCTTCTCCCACCAACATTATATCCACGACTGTACATGAGCTTGTACCCGGTACTTCCTATGTGTTGTGAGGGATTGGCAGCAAATCGGGTTTTCATCGGATGCTAGATGTTTCGCTAGCTGGCCACTTCATTACCTGGTCCACCTCGTTACCTGGCCACCTCGTTACCAGGCCACCTCGTTAGCTGGCCACCTCGTTACCTGGCCACCTTGTTACCAGGCCACTTCGTTACATGGCCACCTCGTTACCAGGCCACCTCGTTACCTGGCCACCTCGTTACCTGTCCACCTCGTTACCTGGCCACCTCGTTACCGGGCCACCTCGTTACCTGACCCCCTCGTTACCTGACTGAGGGGCCTTGTTTCCTGAACCCCGCGTTACCTGACCACCTCGTTACCGAACATTTCACTATCTGGTACTACGCTTAACCCCTTCAATGTTTGTGAACGACTTTATATACTGTATTCTGACTACCATTTGATAATTATATTCAGTTTAAGAGTTTCCAGACAATTAATTGATATACTCTTTACCTTTTTTATTCCGAGAGGGGGCGTTAGAAATTGAGTCAAATTGTCCAATAGTAGCCATAAAATAGTAGAGAAATGCGTCCGAATACTGAAACGCTTAATTCCGAAACCCAATAAAACGTTAATAACTTGACCTACAAAATCTGGATATGTGTGTTCTGGGGGACGAGTTGGTCAGGTGGCGAGATGACCCGATACCTCCTCATCTCCATCTTGACGAGGTGCTGGCTGCCCACTTTCACGGTCACTTCGCACACACGGGAGATCTGGTGTGTGAGAGAGAGAGAGAGAGAGAGAGAGAGAGAGATAACTTCACAATAGGTGTGGGTAGGATTGGTGGCAGATACTGTAGGCTATACCGGGTCGTCATCTGGCTGGCCATTTTCACGGCCTTTTGGCACAAACGGAGGACTGTATGAGAGAGATAGAGAGTGTGTGTGTGGGGGGGGGGGGATTACATGTTTGTTCTATGTGAATGAGGAAGACAATAGGCACAACTGCCTGCAGCGAGTGCCTCGTTGACTTTCTTATAGGTGAATGGCTAGATCGTTTGCATATATACATCTGGGGGGTTCTCATCTCCATCTTGACGAGGTGTTGGTCGATCACTTTCCCGGTCACCTCGCAGATTGGAGAGAGAGAGATATGTGTGTGTGTGCGTGTATGTTTTTAAAGATTTATAGAGGCCTAGGGAGTAAACTAGAACACATGCATATAAATCTGGTGTTTATGAGAGTGAGTGAGAGACAGAGATTTTTTTTTTTTATTGATAGAGGCCTAGGGAGCAAACTAAAACACATACTGTATATATACAGCCGGTGTGTATGAGAGAGCGAGAGCGAGCGAGCGAGCAGGACTGTACATGATCGTATATTTTCTAGTTGAAGGGATGGATTGGCAGCATATAAAATAATACACTGGTTTCTCATCTCCATCTTGACGAAGTGTTGGTTGCCCACTTTCAAGGTCAAGTTTTGTGAAAAACCTGTTATCCTCCGGCAAATTGTGGGGTTGAGTGAGTGAAGGGGGGGACAGTGAATGAAGGAGGATGCATGTTTTTCATAATACGTGTTGCTAGCCCCAAACGCGGGAGCAACTGTGGCTTTCAACCATCCGACACATCCCCTTTTATTAATGTGCATCACACATGTTACATACAAATAAAGTTTATGTTTTGTTTTACCCTACTGTGGAAAGACTACGGATATACCACTCCTGCCGGGGCCTCACGCAGTGGCATGACCCAGTCCTGTCAGGTCAAGTATAATTGATATGAATAGACTGCTCGATACAATGATTTGTTAAGGGGTAGTGCTTGTTTTTTGGTCTATATATTGATTTATTTACTTATTTTTTAGTTTCCTCGCTAGACTTCCATCAAGCTTAAAAAATACACGCCCTAGACCCCCTTTCAAGATAAATTTGTACATTTTTCGGTAGAAAAATTCCCGGCCAAAGGCTGTTTCGCTTTAGCTCGCCAGGAAAAAAATCGACACCTAGCCTAAATGGCAAGAAAGGTCTTCATCAAAAATTGTGTCGAAAAGTCTCAAAATCGCCAAACTAATGGATCGAACGACATAAAATATCAAAACTAATAGGCCTATGCTAAACATCCTAACAGTATTTCCTCAGAATGAACTGCAAGGGCTTATATTGATGTCATATATTCCGTATATCTCTTTTAGCTGTTGCATCCCTTCCGCGCTCCCCCCCCCCCCCCCCCCACACTCACACATTCTCTCACACACACATTCTCTCTCACACACACACATATTCTCTCTCTCACACACACACACATTCTCTTTCTATCTCTCTCTATCTCTCTCTCTCTCTCTCTCTCTCTCTCTCTCACTCTCTCACTCAATTTTTAATATATATTCATTACAGGGGAAAACTTTGCACAGGGGAAAGGGGTGTGTGTGTGTGTGTGTATGTGAGAGATAGAGATAGAGAGGTGTACAGACGGAGCTACACGGAGTTACAAGGACGAGTTAGTATATCAAAGACCTTTCGGATTATTCTGAAGAGACGCTTGGTATACTGCATATATATATATATATATTTATATATATATATATATATATATATATATACGGTATATATATATATATATATATATATATATATATATATATATATATATATAATATATATATACGGTATATATATATATATATATATATATATATATATATATATATATATATATATATATTTATATATAAAACAGTAGGCTGAATGGGATCGAATAGATACTACCCAGTAAGAAAATAAAACGGGTTGGTCCCCTTAGTGGCATTAATCAGGTTTCATATACCTTTCATCCAGTCTGATTCTTGCTGTTTTTGTTTTGCTTACATCCAATCCAAGTATAAACACCATATGAGGAGGAGCACTTTATTGACAACGTTTCGAGTATAGCTGTGACCTGAAGAAGCTATCTGCTAAACGTCAATAAAGTGGTCCTCCTCGTATGGTGGTTATAAAGTGGTCCTCCTCGTATGGTGGTTATAAAGTGGTCCTCCTCGTATGGTGGTTATAAAGTGGTCCTCCTCGTATGGTGGTTATAAAGTGCTCCTCCTCGTATGGTGGTTATAAAGTGCTCCTCCTCGTATGGTGGTTATAAAGTGCTCCTCCTCGTATGGTGGTTATAAAGTGCTCCTCCTCGTATGGTGGTTATAAAGTGCTCCTCCTCGTATGGTGGTTATAAAGTGCTCCTCCTCGTATGGTGGTTATATTCATTATGTCAACATTTCAAACATATTTCAACATCCAATCCAAGGTTCATGTTATTTGCACACTTGGAAATTACACTAAGCAGGACAACATTATTCTAGTTGATATAGGGGCCAGGGTGTCAAACGAAATCCGAGTCCATTATTTGTAGTCTTTAGTATTGTATACGTAAGGATACAATTATTGTTTATAGTTCAAATGATGTCTTTAGAGGTGATACACTAGCCAAAACAATGCTATTTCATATACATTTCTTGTATTCCTTCTCAAATTCATTCTAGTCCTCAAACAACATTGCTCTGGTTTGACACCCTGATATAGGCCTATACTGTATAATTATAACATAATACAGATATATAATAATAAATGCAATAATAAAACAGCATAATAACAGCAAAGAGCCAATCAAATATATATAGTATTTTATTTTATTAAATCCAGAAGGGACTTGAGTTCCAACAAAAAAACAAAAACAAACAATGATCACAATTTTTTTCAGTATACTGTACATGTTACCCAAAATACCTATCCAATTAGAGAGAGAGAGAGAGAGAGAGAGAGAGAGAGAGAGAGAGAGAGGCTGAGGGAGAGGGTGGGAGTGTTGTATATAATATCTATCTATCTCTATCGGGCTCTGTCTGTCTGTCTCTATCTATCTACCTATCTATCTATCATATATACCGGGTATATATATATATATATATGAGAGGCAGACAGAAAGACAGACATAGACAGACAGGATATGAGGTTGAAGGTTGAGGTATAGCATTCAAGTAATTTATCCTTGCGGTTATTAATGACCTGCCTCCGTCTTCTGCATGTTACCCTCGGATACCAAGAGAATATTAACCCTTTCCTACATATGACGCGATTTTGAGCCTATTGCGGATACTTTAAACCCTTTGTTGCCATCAGGGGTATTTAGAAACCTTTAGTTTAGTTACTTCAACCTCTGCAGTTGTCTTTGAGTTAGCTGTGGGCAGAAAACTACTTTTGGAGAGGTAATTATAAGAGTGAGAGAACTATTTCTTATTGCTAATCTGGCAACCTCTGCGTCATAAATGCGTGAAAGGGTTAATTAACTCCCCGTACAGTCGGGCGCAAGAGTTCCCCGACGTCGTTGGAGGGGAACCATGTATAGTTATCTTGGTTGTTCATTGTAACTATATTTAGGCGATTTTGTGCAGCTGAAGAGGGATTTGTGGTTGTAAAAAGGGTTGAATCTATGTTTTATTAATTTCACCCCAACACCAAACACCTCCAATTAAATTTATGAAAGCATATATGTGATCCACCGGGATTCGAACCTGGGATATCACACACAGATTTATAAACACTCTAACCATTTCACCAAAGCCTGTTAATTGCTGGAGGCCCTTATTAAACTGACTAAAATCGTATAATAGTAGCGAGAATAGAAGTGAAAAGACATCTCCGGTACAGAAGGGGTTAAAACACAGAATATAAACATGGAATACTATAAAGTTTACTTGAGTTAGAGCTCAAATAGGTACGTGCTTGAATTACAGAACAAATTATATGCCCTGAATATTGCGTGATGATATTTATGGAATTAAATGTTTTGAGTAGGTTCTTAGACATTATCAATGTTTACTTTTAAGCACAATGATATTATTAAACATATACTGTACATACAATCAAAATACATGGAAAACAATTTCTGTGAAAACTTTGTTAAGTTTGATTTTTGGAGATATAATAGTCTAGCCTTCCCGCCTCTATACTGCAGTACGTTTTCTCTTTAGCCCGATTCTTTATTAATATGATCATAGGGAACAATAATTATTCTATATTTGGAAGTCACTAAGTATAATAATATATTCAAGATAGGTATTGATTATTAGTGAATTCTCGCTATTAAATATAATTATGTTATGTTGGTACCAGTGTGTTCAATCGTAAGAGAAGGATTGAATAGAGGATAACTAAGGATAGTATTAGTGTGTTATATTGAATAGAGGATAACTAAGGATAGTATTAGTGTCTTATATTGAATAGAGGATAACTAAGGATAGTATTAGTGTGTTATATTGAATAGAGGATAACTAAGGATAGTATTAGTGTCTTATATTGAATAGAGTATAACTAAGGATAGTATTAGTGTGTTATATTGAATAGAGGATAACTAAGGATAGTATTAGTGTGTTATATTGAATAGAGGATAACGAAGGATAGTATTAGTGTGTTATATTGAATAGAGGATAACTAAGGATAGTATTAGTGTTTTATACTGAATAGAGGATAACTAAGGATAGTATTAGTGTGTTATATTGAATAGAGGATAACTAAGGATAGTATTAGTGTGTTATATTGAATAGAGGATAACTAAGGATAGTATTAGTGTCTTATATTGAATAGAGGATAACTAAGGATAGTATTAGTGTGTTATATTGAATAGAGGATAACTAAGGATAGTATTAGTGTCTTATATTGAATAGAGGATAACTAAGGATAGTATTAGTGTTATATTGAATAGAGGATAACTAAGGATAGTATTAGTGTGTTATATTGAATAGAGGATAACGAAGGATAGTATTAGTGTCTTATATTGAATAGAGGATAACTAAGGATAGTATTAGTGTTTTATACTGAATAGAGGATAACTAAGGATAGTATTAGTGTGTTATATTGAATAGAGGATAACTAAGGATAGTATTAGTGTTTTATATTGAATAGAGGATAACTAAGGATAATATTAGTGTCTTATATTGAATAGAGGATAACTAAGGATAGTATTACTGTCTTATATTTTCTTGAAGGAAAAAATGCTTGTTACCAAGGAAGGGACACACTGCGCTATATTTTATGTTCAGGACTTTCCTGGTAATGAAGGTGGACTTAACCCTCTCACATCCTTATGACGCAGAGGTTTCCAGATTAGCAATAAGAAATAGATTACTCTCACTTTTATAATTACCTCTCCAAAATTAGTTTTCTGCCCACAGCTAACTCAAAGACAATTGCAGAGGTTGAAGTAAATAAACTAAAGGTTTATAAATACCCCGGAAGGTAACAAATGCTTTAAAGTATCCCTAATAGGCTCAAAAATTGTGTCAGGACGTGAGAGTGTTAATGAATTTTCACTTTCTGATGATGATAGGGTCTTATGTTTAATTTTCACTTTCTGATGATGATAGGGTCTTATGTTTAATTTTCTCCTGGGGTATAATATTGGCAGGTCTCACACCACAGACCTGCTCTTCTTCTTGCCAAATCTCACGCCACGGGCTATAGTGAAGGCAGGGGTGAATCTTTCTCTTGTTAGGGGTTGCTGGTCATAGTGTTTCGTTCGTCTGTGTTGCCCTGGTTGATGGTGTTGAGAGGTAGAAGGGCAAGCACCAAACAACAACGTCAGTTAATCATCACTTAAGGGGGGTGACCTGTTTTTGTTCTGTCCTTTTCTATCTTTCTCTGGCTTGTATCCATTTGGCCCCATTCAGCCTACTGTTTTAAGACTTTTATCCCCATCCAGGTGTACATTTTTTACTGGTGAGCGGTAGCGAGCCAGCATATTCTTAATTTTTGTTTGACAGCAGGCTAAATTTGTACATTTTTCGATAGAAAAATGTCTCCGGCGAAGCCGGATTTCTTAATATAATGCTGGCTCGATATCGCTCGCCAGGAAGAAATCGACACCTAGATGGGGATAAACGTCTTAAAATAGTTGGCTGAATGGGGCCGAATGGATACAAGCCAGAGAAAGAGAGAAAAGGACAGAAATAACAAAAAGCGGGTCACCCACCTTAATAACTAACACACCCCTAATACCCCCCCCCCCCCCTCCTCCTCCCTCTGTGTTGTCGCCAAAGGTAATTAAGGTGATTAGGGCGTAACTGTAGCATATTAGGGTGGGGGGGGGGGATGCGTTATAATCATTTATGGATTATGACACACAAGTTCGGTCTATTAGTCTACTGTGGGCCTGGTGCCTTTGATGTAGATTGTAGCAGTGTATTGTTGCCAGGGGGAATTAACCCATTCAGTACCGGTGACGTACATTTCATTACATTCTGGCAACTATTAGACGATTTTAATAAGGTTTGGAAGGACGTCTACCCATGAAAAACTATACAGGCTCTCAATTAATCCTTTTACCTAACATATATCTTTCCCGAGCTGTATAAAATCGTCTAAATGTACCGGTACTTGAAATCAATTAATAACGACGTTCCCGGTACATAATTGGTTAATGGTTTATCAGTATAAATACAGTATATATACCGGTATATATATACTGTATACACTGTATATATAAAATAGTATATACCATCTCCATCCTCGTTACTCGGCTAATATCATGATTATTATTGTTAAGTATGTCGTCAGTAATGAAACCTCTGCAATATCAGAGAGAGAGAGAGGCCGGCCAAGTGTCTCTGGTTACCATGGCAACCGGACCCTGGCCATTGTTGAAGAATTGGGTTATATATTCATATCATTAAATTATTCCGTGCACGATAACGTGTTTATTACTTTCAAGGGGGATGGTTAATTTTTTTGGTCGATTTTTTAATTTATCCATTATATCTTTAGTTTCCTCCCTAGATCTCCATTAAACTTAAACAAAACACAAAAAAAGTTCATGATGTATTTTTTAAATTCTCGATAGAAAAATGTCCCTACCGAACCAGGAAAAAAAATCGACTCCTAAATGACACGAAAGGCTTTAAAATTGACAACGAAATGGGGTGAAATGTGTTAAAATCGCCAAACTAATGGACCGAACGTCTTATAATCTCATATCAAATGGGACTTAACACGAAAGAGAAAGGGGACCAGAATAAGGCAGGGGAAATGACAGGACTTTTGCCACCGCTTGCACAGTCGGTCAAATATGTTATGTCGCGGCACCAAGTATATTTCGATCAATAATTGGTATCGGTAATATCTAAGCATTAAATTCAGCGTTTCGAATGAGATATACAAACATGTTCCTATCTATACACCCTATTGAACATCTGACAGACATTAATACAGCATACAGTGAGCAAAAAGGTAATGACAGTGGAGACTCGACTTATTGGCATTCAACATCTGATAGACATTAATACAGTGAGCAAAACGTAATGACAGCGGAGACACGACTTATTTGGCATTCAACATCTGACGGACATTAATACAGCATGCAGCGAGCAAAACGTAATGACAGCGGAGACAACTTATTTGGCATTCAACATCTGACGGACATTAATACAGCACACAGCCAGCAAAACGTAATGACAGCGAAGACACGACTTATTTGGCATTCAAAATCTGACGGACATTAATACAGCATGCAGCGAGCAAAACGTAATGACAGCGAAGACACGACTTATTTGGCATTCAACATCCAACAGACATTAATACAGCACACAGCGAGCAAAACGTAATGACAGCGAAGACACGACTTATTTGGCATTCAACATCCGACAGACATTAATACAGCCAGCAAAACGTAATGACAGCGAAGACACGACTTATTTGGCATTCAACATCTGACGGACATTAATACAGCGAGCAAAACGTAATGACAGCGAAGACACGACTTATTTGGCATTCAACATCTGACGGACATTAATACAGCGAGCAAAACGTAATGACAGCGAAGACACGACTTATTTGGCATTCAACATCCAACAGACATTAATACAGCACACTGCCAGCAAAACGTAATGACAGCGAAGACACGACTTATTTGGCATTCAACATCTGACGGACATTAATACAGCGAGCAAAACGTAATGACAGAGAAGACACGACTTATTTGGCATTCAACATCTGACGGACATTAATACAGCACACAGCCAGCAAAACGTAATGACAGCGAAGACACGACTTATTTGGCATTCAACATCTGACGGACATTAATACAGCGAGCAAAACGTAATGACAGCGAAGACACGACTTATTTGGCATTCAACATATGACGGACATTAATACAGCGAGCAAAACGTAATGACAGCAAAGACACGACTTATTTGGCATTCAACATCCGACAGACATTAATACAGCACACAGCGAGCAAAACGTAATGACAGCGAAGACACGACTTATTTGGCATTCAACATCTGACGGACATTAATACAGCGAGCAAAACGTAATGACAGCGGAGACACGACTTATTTGGCATTCAACATCCGACGGACATTAATACAGCATGCAGCGAGCAAAACGTAATGACAGCGAAGACACGACTTATTTGGCATTCAACATCTGACGGACATTAATACAGCACACAGCGAGCAAAACTTAATGACAGCGGAGACACGACTTATTTGGCATTCAACATCTGACGGACATTAATACAGCGAGCAAAACGTAATGACAGCGGAGACACGACTTATTTGGCATTCAACATCTGACGGACATTAATACAGCACACAGCCAGCAAAACGTAATGACAGCGAAGACACGACTTATTTGGCATTCAACATCTGACGGACATTAATACAGCGAGCAAAACGTAATGACAGAGAAGACACGACTTATTTGGCATTCAACATCTGATGGACATTAATACAGCACACAGCCAGCAAAACGTAATGACAGCGAAGACACGACTTATTTGGCATTCAACATCTGACGGACATTAATACAGCACACAGCCAGCAAAACGTAATGACAGCGAAGACACGACTTATTTGGCATTCAACATCTGACGGACATTAATACAGCGAGCAAAACGTAATGACAGCGAAGACACGACTTATTTGGCATTCAACATCTGACGGACATTAATACAGCGAGCAAAACGTAATGACAGCGAAGACACGACTTATTTGACCAACTCTACATCTTAGTAACTCGACCACTCTATAAAGATTAAGGGGGGTGACCTTCTGTTTTCTATAAAGATTAAGGGGGGTGACCTTCTGTTTTCTATAAAGATTATGTGGGGTGACCTTCTGTTTTCTATAAAGATTAAGGGGGGTGACCTTCTGTTTTCTATAAAGATTAAGGGGGGTGACCTTCTGTTTTCTATAAAGATTAAGGGGGGTGACCTTCTGTTTTCTATAAAGATTAAGGGGGGTGACCTTCTGTTTTCTATAAAGATTAAGGGGGGTGACCTTCTGTTTTCTATAAAGATTAAGGGGGGTGACCTTCTGCTTTCTATAAAGATTAAGGGGGGTGACCTTCTGTTTTCTATTAAGGGGGGTGACCTTCTGTTTTATATTTCGTGGTTATATCCAATCGGTTCCATTCAGCCTACTATACTGTTTTAAGGGGAGATTTCCACTTGAGGGATTTTTTTCTTGACCCCTTTCTCCCTCATGGTTAGCCCCATTGCTTTTGATATTGTAAGACGTTCGCCCCATTAGTTTGGCGATTTTAAGAACTTTCGCCCCATATCTGTCAATTTTAAGACTTTTCGTGCCATTTAGGTGTCGATTTTTTCCTGGCGAGCGATAGCGAGCCTTTAATTTACGAGAAACCGGCCTTCGGCCGGGACATTTTTCTACCGAAAAATGTACAAATTTATCTTGAAAGGGGGTCTAGGGGCTGTAATGTTAAGCTTGATGGAGGTCTAGCGAACTAACTAAAAACCTCCCCTTAAATTTAACCCCATCTAGGTCACCTAGGTGTTAATTGTTCCGTGGCGAGTGAAAGCGAGCCAGCGTTTTATGGAGAAGACAGACATTTTGATATCGAACAATTTACAAATATAGTCAGCCGGCTAACTCATTATCCAAAATATGGTGGGTGGTTCGCTATCGCTCGCCAGGTATAAATCGACACCTGGTTGGGGATAAACCTCTTAAAACAGTAGGCTGAATGGGGCCGAATGGATACAACCCAGAAAGAAAGAAAAAAGCAGGTCACCCCCCTTAAGAATATCTAGATTGTCAGTCTTTGGGTGACATGTGTAGAATGAACCAATTTATATTGGTTGTTGTTCACACACACACACACACACACACACACACACACACACACACACACACACACACACACACACACACACAGCCCGTAGCCTAGTAGCTAGAGCTCTCGTCTCACACACGAGGGGTCGGGGGTTCAATCCCCCGGCCGGGCGGAGACAAATTGGGCTTGTCTCCTTTCATGTGTTAGCCTCAGTTCACCTAGCTGTAAATAGGTACCTGGAATAAGTGGACGACGTTGTGACGTCCCATCTGGGGTTGGCAAAAATGGTACAAGGCGAGATGGGTATCATATGGTTCACCTAAGCTGATGGCTACCTAAGCCTTCGGGCGAGACGGTACCCGCTATAGTGAGAATGGTACCCTACAGAACCCCCCTAAGCCTTCGTTTCCGTTGTCGCCAATTGGCTAAATACAGACTACACACACATCCACAGCCATTCCAACAGTACATAAAAACACTTAACATGCATTTCACGCAATACATTCCCAGTTAAGGAGGCGCGATAATAATGAGCTAAGCTCGCATTGCGTGGATTCCCCTTGACGAACAAGTAACTGAGTAACACACACACACACACACACTGTACCGTACTGTCATGCAAAAAATATTGCTTCCTTGATATCTCTCTCTCTCTCTCTCTCTCTCTCTCTCTCTCTCTCAAGAGAGAGAGAGGTAAATAAAACGCCAGGACCTGATACAATCTCGCCTAGAGTTCTAAAGGAAGCTAAGAATGAGCTCTCCAAACCACTGACATTACTATTCAATAAATCCTTGCAGTCTGGAACTATGCCTGATCAGTGGAAGCTAGCCAACGTAACACCGATATTCAAAAAAGGCAGCAAATCCCTACCCAGTAACTATCGTCCAATTAGCTTAACCTCAGTTGTATGCAAAAAGGCTAGAAACGGTCATACGAGACAGACTCGTAAATCACTTGGAGGAAAATAACATACTTAAAGATACTCAACACGGCTTTCGTAAAAAACGTTCCTGTTTAACAAACCTCTTAGACTTCTTCCACGATATCCTCAACCTCTACGATGAGAGTAAAGCTGTAGATATTATATACCTTGATTTTCAAAAGGCCTTTGACAAAGTTCCCCACAAACGTTTACTGCTAAAACTAAAAGCGCATGGAATACAAGACGGTGTGTGTTGAAATGGATAGAAAATTGGCTCAGCAACAGAAAGCAAAGGGTAGTCATAAACGGTAAGGCATCTAAATGGACCAATGTAAGTAGCGGGGTACCCCAGGGATCGGTACTAGGACCAATTCTCTTTCTAATTTACATCAACGACATAGATGAGGGTCTCACCTGCACAATCTCAAAATTTGCTGACGATAAAAAAATTGAAAATAGCGAACTCTCAAAAGAACAAGTGGACGATATGCAACACAATCTAGATAAATTGTCATGTTGGGCCCAAATTTGGCAAATGAGTTTCAATGCGGATAAATGTAAAGTACTACATGTCGGATACCTAAATGAGTAAGCAAACTATTCGATGAATGGCACTCCGCTTAAGAATGTAAACAGAGAAACTGATCTGGGAGTAACAATATCGAGTAACCTAAAACCGAGTCAACAATGTTCAGAAGTTGTTAAGAAGGCAAACAAAATAATTGGCTTTATAGGCAGGTCATTTGAGCATAAATCCAAAGAAGTTATCCTAACCTTTACAATTCCTTAGTCCGCCCTCTTCTGGAATACTGCGTTCAATCCTGGTGCCCTTATTACCAAAAAGATATAAACAAGCTAGAACGAGTTCAACGTAGAGTTACCAAAATGATACCTAGCCTAAAGAACAAACCATACGAAGAGCGTCTTAGAGAATTAAATCTATTTCCTTTAACCCAGCGCAGATTAAGAGGCGACTTAATTCAAGTGTTCAAAATCATCAAAGGCATCGACAATATGAACTGTAGTAAGTACTTCACTATCGACCAATCTAATTACACGCGGGGAAACGGTTGCAAAAATTATTGGTAAATCTTTTAACTCGCACGAATCTAAGAATTTCTTCTTCAATCGAGTTGTCAACTTGTGGAATGGGCTTCCCCGAGACGTTATAGACTGCAGCACCGTTGATTCATTTAAATTCCGCCTAGACAAATATCTCGCATCAAACCCGCGACTGACTGCGTTTGTAAATGAATAACTTTATTCCCCTCAGTTACTAACCCATCTGTCCCCTACTAACTTTCTAGTCCTGCCACGTTAGTGGCAGGGCAGTAGTTCCCTTTCCAATGTTCCCTTACCCACTCTAAACCACTGTTTGGACACTTGATCCTCAGTGTTTTGGGGGACAAGCAACCTAGAAGGGTCACTAGATCTGTTGTTGCTTGATTTCCTTTGTACTCCTTTGTACTCTCTCTCTCTCTCTCTCTGTCTGTCTGTCTGTCTGTCTGTCTGTCTGTCTGTCTGTCTGTCTGTCTGTCTGTCTATGCCTGTCTGTCTGTCTGTCTGTCTTGTCTCTCTCTCTCTCTCTCTCTCTCTCTCTCTCTCTCTCTCTCTGTTTTTTGAGTCTTGTCCTCTCTTGTCTCTCGCTCCTCTCTCTCTCTCTCTCTCTCTCTCTCTCTCTCTCTCTCTCTCTCTCTCTCTCTCTCTCTCTCTCTCTCTCTCTCTCTCTCTCCACCCAGTAGCCTGTTGCAGAGCGGATACAAATAGTGCTCTTAGTACGTCAGCTTAGAGCTAATGCTAACATACAGGGTACAGTTGGCTAAATAAGTCGTGTCTCCGCTGTTATTACGTTTTGCTCGTTGTTGTGTTCTGATCGTGTACTCAACCTTTAACTGTGTTGGTGGTGTAATGGTTTAGATGCTTATGTTCTGGGTGTGGTGTCCCGAGTTCGAATCCCGGGAGGACCATATGCTTTCATTAGTTTATTCAAGTACAGTTCCGCTAATAAGTGATGTCTCGGCACCAAGCATGTTTTGATCAATAATTGGTATCGGCAATATAGAAACTTCATATCTTCATATCGAGTGAAATATACAAACATGTTCCTACACTTACTCACCCTATTCAACATCTGACAGACATTAATACAGCACAGAGCAAGCCAAACGTCATGACAGCTGGGACATGACTTATTAGCGCGACCGTACATTGGAGTTTGTAATGGATGATTAATATTAAGAACGGGGTGTTACTTATTATTAGTGTCTGTCAGATGTTGAATATGAGGTGTCAAGATAGGAATATGTTTGTATATCTTACCCGAAACGATGAATTAATACTTAAAAAGTGCTGATCCCAATTATTGATCGAAATCTACTTGGTACCGCCACATCACTTATTTGGGCAACTGTACGAGGGGGGGGGGGCGAGTATGTTCAATTGCAACCCACTTCTGACCCATCCCGACAAGTTCACAACATCGCACCTCGTCTGATGAATTCCCTACATACATACTTTTTATTATATATATACCGGTATATATATTTTTTTTTTACATAATTTTTATTTTTATTTTTATTTTTATTTTTATTTTGTTTACCTCGCTGATGTTCTCCATAGCCTATGTATTTTGTTCATGTAGGTTGAGCTGGAATAAATTGACTATAAGGTAGCGCCAACGAACTTGACAATAATCTTGACCCCTTAACTTCTCATAACTCAAAAGGGCCTAGGGCAAAACAACTGACTCGTAAAATGTCCACACCTATTTCCTGGCGGGCTCTTCCCAAATGATAGAAATGTCAGCTCGATTGCTTTCATTAATTTTGAGTTATGAGAAGTTAAGGGGTCAAGATTGTTGTCAAGTTCGTTGGCGTTACCTATAGGTTTGGTTAAGAGTAGGTTAGACTACACTACAGGCTAAACAAAAATTGATAGTATAAAAATGGGTTTGAAAACAAAAATAAATATATCAATCAGTGGTTATGTTGTATACCGGTAGTTTATTTACAATCCCACCCCTATTCTGTCCAATTCTCTAACCCAAGAGCGAACCAATTTTCCCCGTATTTTTTGGTTCTACTCAACAAATACACTCTCATTATCTCTCCTAAATCTATCTTTCCCTTTTCCTATGGCTTAAACTGCTTCAAACTCTTTGTGTCCAGACATTTTTACCCTAACGTACCTTGAATGTGGCTCTATCACTCTTTCATCTTTGGGGGAGACACTTGTTACAGGCAGATTTGCCTTTTGTCTCCTTCATACAGATAGGAAAATAGCCCTAGTAAGCTATTAGAGGGGGTCTTTACTACCAGTATATTCTTTTAACCCTTTCACGCATTTATGACGCAGAGGTTGCCAGATTAGCAATAATAAATAGAGTTCTCTCACTCTTATAATTATATACCTCTCCAAAATTAGTTTTCTGCCCACAGCTAACTCAAAGACAACTGCAGAGGTTTCTGAATACCCCTGATGGTAACAAAGGCTTTAAAGTATCCCTAATAGGCTCAAAATCGCGTCACATGCGTGAAAGGGTTAACCCATTCAGTACCAGGGACGTCTTTTTCATCATATTCTGGCAACTATAAGAAGATTTTATTCAGCTTAGGATGGACCTCTAGCAATAATAAGGTTTCAAACTATCTCAACCAACCCTTCTAACTACCGTACCACAGATCCTATGTCGGAGAGGGTTAAGGGGGGATGGGTTTATTAATTGGTCGATCTATTTATTTATTTATCTATCTATTTATTTATTTATTTATTTATTTATTTATCTATATCTATCTATTTATTTATTTATCTATTTATTTATTTATATCTATTTATTTATCTATTTATTTATCTATTTATTTATCTTTATTTATCTATATTTATTTATCTATTTATTTATTTATCTATTTATTTATCTATATTTATTTATCTATTTATTTATTTATCTATATTTATCTATCTATTTATTTATTTATCTATTTATTTATTTATCTATTTATTTATCTATTTATTTATTTATTTACTTTTTTAGTTTCCTCCCTAGATCTCCATCAAGCATCGAAAAGATCCACCATC